>JAQGCP010000468.1:0-16766 GCA_034699885.1 Acrobeloides thornei
AAAGACATAATTCTCTCCATATCGGTTGTAAAAGGGATAAGCATCTCACAATAGATTAAGCCCAGAGAGAAGACGTCTACTTTGAAATCGTATGTCTCACCATTGATCTAGAAATAGTCTTTGAGTAAATAAGGAAAGATAAAAATTTTCACCTGCTCTGGGCTCATATAACTCCTTGTTCCAACATCACTTGTGTGATTTGATCTACTTTGGCTGCCATTTTTTAGACGACTGGCTGGATTTTCATTATTTTTTTCAAAATCTTCAACATATTGTGTTGCTAGCCCAAGGTCGCCTATTTTTAGTCTTCCGTCAGCATCAAAGAAGATATTTTTGGGCTAAAATTTTTTATTATAGCTCTTTTTATGGCAATCGTTAGAAATAGTTTTGACTACATAGCGCAGTGGATAGAGGAGGCGATCGTCTGATCTGGCAAGTTAAGACACTTTAAAGCAGCTAGGTACGATCCCGCTAGGGCCAAATTTTTGATTTTCAAGAAAGGAGGGAGAGGCTATTCCCCCGCTACATTCCTGAGGAGGTCAGGGTTAGCTGAAACGCCAAAAATGGGATGTGATAAGAGAATGATGGCTATCACTTGTCCTTACATACCTTGAGATCTCGATGAATCAATCCTTGCCTATGAACATATTCTATCGCTTCCAACGATTGTGTAAACCACCCCCGCATCTTTTGCAACTCTCTATCCTTCCAAGATTTATGCATCGTTAACCATTCACTCAACGTATGTTGTTGACACAATTGCATTTGAATATAAAGGTAGACGTAGTTTCTATTTGTTTTGGAAGTTACGAGATCCGCATTGTTTGATGCGACCAAGACAACTAGCGGAGTATAGTTGGCTCTACTGACAACTTGATCAGGATTTATGGGTTTCTGCTCTTCTTTGGGGGTCTCGGGGTCTTCTTCAAACACGATGCTGGAAGTTGAATTTCCATTTATTAAATGAGAAGCTAAAAATTATAAAACTTCACTATTTTGTACTTTCTGGGGTGTACATCAAAATTTTCAGTCGAGCCATTTGGCTTTGAGATGATTCCCTCCCCATCCTAACATCTCAAATTTGAGGAAATGAGTTATCCCTGGTACCCCTGGGTTTAGCCTTACTTTTTAATCCATTAACCATAAGCTCTTCACTATCATCCGAAGAATCACTAGTCGTTGAATTAATTTCCTCTTTATTCGGTTGATACTCCACCCATGACCCTTCATCTGTAACTGTTCCATTTGATTTTAGCCCAAATTGTACATTTTCTGGGATTTGTTTAACAAACTTTTCCAACTCCGATTCTTCTTGTGCCTTTTCGGAAATTTTCTTCCGCTCACGAATTTTCTTCTTATTCCCATTTAAAATAGCATCGGCAGTAGATGGGTTACAACTCAAGTCGAGTAAGACCTGAGAATCTGCATGGTGTTGCCAACCGGGTGGTGGCCTTTCAAGCCATGTATGATAATAGCGAATGACGTTAGGATGGTCTAATTTAGCCATAGCTTTCACTTCTCGTCGAACCTGAAAATCAACTTTGTAAGTGTCAAACGTTCCTAGATTTTTCCACTAAATACTGTGAGGGAAAAATCTTTTGGACGCAAGAGGAACCGAACTCTTGCTAGTGCTTGTGATGCCGAACTCCTTGGCAGCGCATCGGGCCACTATACCATAGCGGTCACTAATGGTCTGTCATTAATTTCGACATTGAAGTACCGCTAACCGCAACAGTAAGCAACATTTAGGATTTTTAATTTTTAATCCCTACCCTTTCTATAGCCGCTTCATCATCTGAAACTGCTACTCTCTTCACCGCATAATCACATTCATCGATTTTATTCCTACATTCGAACACTATTCCAAAACCACCTCTGCCCAGGCATTTTTGCAGCTCAAATTCTTGCAAGAATTTTGAAGAAAATTCCGAATTTCCGAACGATCCAGTTGAATCATGTGATGTATTCCTTGTATACAATTTTGATTCACTTGAAAGTTTATTCTTCTTCTTTTCACGATTTATGATTCTTCGACGATAGAAAAGATAAGCCATGAGGGAAACCGTAAAAAGGCTACCAAGCTTCCATAGATAAGTATTTTTATAAGTTTTGATCTTGCACATTAGGTTAGAATTATCGAGATGAGATTTGTCTTCGATAAGGCCTTGCTTGGGCTTGCCAAGTAAGCCTAGATAATACTTAAGTTGCTCCAAGTCAGCATCAAGTTCGCTATCCTGTGATTGGTTCGGATCAGAATTTTCATTTTGATTCTCAGCTTCGACCTCCAAATGACTTCCAGCAGTGATTTTCGGTGTTGTGACTTCATATTGTCGATAATAAGGTGTCGTAAAAAGGTTCTTCAGCCTTTCTCGATTAGCCCAAAATGAAAGTTCTGTAAGATGTTCTCGTAAAACAGGGGATGGTAGCAAATATGGGTTCTTCTTAAACATTCCGAAAAATGCCATCGAAGTTTTGTCATAAGGAGAAAAAGCGACCGTTGAAATATCATCGATGGTATTCGCATCGAAAAGTGAAATTTCTGAGACTTGGCCTTTGTATAGTTCCCAGACTTTGGCAATAGGACTTTCTAATTCGACTGACCAAAGATCTTGGCCGCAGTTGTCACTAAAAAATGATAAAATATATCTAAAAAATGATAAATATCCAGGTTTTGTGCTCTTCAGTCATTCATGGTACCTGAATATCTGAGAAAATATACAAAAGAATGTTTGAGAAACTATGAAAATGTGAATAGGATAGGGCCGGGGTTAGAGCTAGGGCTAGAGCTAAGGTTAGGGCTAGAACTGGGACTAGACTAGGGCCAGAGCCAGGACCAGAGCTAGCATCAGGACCAATGCCAGAGTCAGGATAGAGGAAAAAAGAGCTAATATCAGACCATGATCAGAGCCATATCCATGGCTATAGCCAGGGCCTGGGGCGGTAGGAATAATGCAAGCGCTAATCATTAGCTAGAGCTAAGGATAGCTATCCTTAGCTTTATTTCTACCAACTATCTATAGCTGAGGATACCTATCCCTAAGGATACTATCCTTAGCTTTTAGCATAATTCCTACTGGCCTTGTATGAGGGCTAGTGTCAGGGTTTAAGGCCAGGACTAGTGCTTTGGAACAATCCCAGGGCTAGGGCCAAGCCATGCCAGGGCAGGGCCAAGACAAATGTCGGACCAGAGCCAGGTCAAGGGTAGGGTCGAGTCAGAGCCAAGACCTGATCAGAGCAGGAAAAAATAAACCGAGGTGGATCTGCTCTTTTAGACTGATTTTACTTTTTTTAAATTTAGAGCCGGATCGTTTGAGGTGGATTAGTAGAATAGATAAACATCATTACCTTGCTCGAATCCTTCCATCCTGCTGATGAATTTTAAAATTCACATAAGAATCCGAATTTCCATTTCCTTCTATTTGTCTCGAAGAAGTATGCCTCTCTGCGGAAACCAATGAAATATCATATTGACTAACAGATAAATTCCACCTTTCACTTCCACTAACTGCATCAGCTGCTCGGAATTGATGTGCATTCTTTTTTAACACCAAAGTATGAAACGACTTTCCTTCGGATGCTTGCTCATTCTTCTCACAATTAAACGAGCTGCAGTGATACTTCACTTGGCCAGTCAATGGGTCTAATCCAGTATTAGTAAAGGATATACCACCAGCAACTACTTCATTGTTGTCTAGTTTGAAGCTAGATTGTAAAAGAAAGCTTCCATCCAAAAGTACTGGTTCGGTTTCGAAATTTCCATTTATACTGGAGGGGTAAACTAGAAGACTGCCATCAAGAAGAGGAATGACATGTGCATTTACTGATTTGAATGAACCATCGACTAAAGGATGACTGTCGGAGGAAAATTTCCATTCGATGTTGCCATAGTTGTTGACGTTAAAAGCGGTTATTTCACCGCTTAAGGTACTGACCTAAAATGAATTATAATTTTATTGGAGAGAAAACTTTGTTTACCAACAGATAATGCGCTTCTTGTAAATCTAAAGTGGCTACATTGCAACATCTTGGCTCATCGCTAGAAAAACTTCCAAGCCAGCTTTGTGTTGTTACTGGGGCTTGCTAAAAATATTGAATTGGTTGTACATATTCAACATATCAAACTTCAAATAGTAAAAAATTGTTCAAAATAATAAAAAATATAGCGACCGAAAAATTCTCCCATTTTTGTAGCCCAAAAAAGTTTAAAAATCCTAAGGGTCTTCTTTATGTTTTTGATCAAAAATTTTTTGGGAACTTGTCCCCCATGAAAAAATCCTGAGTATGTCACAAATCCTTGGCTAAGCCACTGAATGAGAAGTAGTATGTATTCATACCGTAACTGGTTCATTAATAGCATTATCTTCATCTTCTTGTCGATATGCCGATACATAGGCTGCTGCTATTCCTAATAAAACACCCGTTGCCGTGATCACATAAATTGAGCGCATGGCAGTTTTTCACCATATCACAGTTTTAGATTATATTTTTAGTATATAATAAAATACAGGTAGACAAATAGGTCGATTACCCTTTTGAATTAAAGCATGATCTAAATTATTTACTTTACGAGACTAGGGCTAGGTTTCAGAAATAAACCGACCGGGCTAATGGGGTCCGTTGCAGGTCCACGGACCCCAGTGGTCCCAGCCTAGCGCCCCACAGCCAACTCATATAACGCTCGGTGACCTACTCGAGTTGTTCTGGAATCTAGCCAAGGACTTATACAGGGTGGCCCAATAGGCACTTCACATCAGATTATTATCGATATCTTGACTACCCGAAAAGATTTTTGATCGATTTTTTAAAATTTAGGTAGGATACATGTGCATCAAATGGGATAACTTTGCTAAAAAAATTTTGTAGGTAAGTAAATTGGACCAAGCTTTTTCAGAATCAAAACGAATTTTTGAAAAATTCGACTGTTAAAGGTGTTTTTTCTAAAACAAAATATTGTACGCAAAAATAAAATATTAGAACTTTTATTTTTTGGTGAAAGTCACCTCGTTTGATGCACATTTAGCCTACCTAACTTTAAAAAAACCGCATCAAAAAATCTTTTCGAGTAACCAAGATATCGAAAAAGTCTGATGTAAAATGTAAAGTACATATTGGACCACCCTGTACAGGGCATTTCCTGTCAAGAGAAAAAATCAGCAATCATGGTAAAGTGGCAAGCTTCTAGTTTTGCACTCAAATGATCTAGGGTTTGATTCCACCATTACAAAAATTGTATTTTTAGCGATTCAAAAAAGAGGAAAATATACTTCCAGAGACCCCCGCCCCGGTAAGAAAAAAGAGAGAGCAACCCCTGTATCACCCTCCATAAAAGAAATTTGGTCACAGATATGATAAACAATTATTATTTGATAGAAAATAAAAATATCTATATAACGTCATTCATAATATGCAAATTTTATTGAAAATTCGATATTCACTCAAAAGTTCCAACAAACCAAATTCTAGAACAAACTCGTTTGGCCATTAAACTCTTATAACACACGGCATATAATGCATGACGAGGTATCAAATTCAAGTTTTCGTTTTAATGTGTAAACCCTAGACAATTGGGAACTGACTAACTTTTCAAAAATTTCATTGATGATCTCTATAATTTTTGAAACTTAGCGTTTGCTCATATTTTCTTCCAATCTTGGAAAACCTTGATAAACACTTTTTTATAAAAACAAAACAAATTTTGCTATTTTCTCTTTTTTTCAGATAAAAATATTAACTTCACTTTTTTAGTGTGTATAAGAATTTGTTCATATTAACTTGTTTATGTAGAATTTTAAAAGACAGGGTCATGGAAAAAATTATTTAAAAAGTAGCCTATCTTGGTTAATAAAGCTATGTATTTTGGGTTAAACTGAAGATTTTTATATAATTAAACTGACCCCCAAGTATTCGTGTCAATAAGCAACAAAATTTAAATTTGTTGGCAGAAAATTCCATTTTTGCATCAATTTTTAAACTTTCATAAAATGAACATTCTAGAAATTTTTATAACTCGCCAAGGCGAATAAAATGACATCAAAACTATCAAAATTAAAAATGAGTTGGGTTATTAAAACGAAATCCCTGATTCATGTTTTCTTTTCAATAACCCAGCTCATTTTTAATTTTGATAGTTTGGGTGTCATTTTATTCGTCTTGGCGAGGTATAAAAAATTGCTACAATATTCATTTTATGAAAGTTTAAAAATAGATGTAAAAATGTAATTTTCCGCCAAAAAATAAAAAATTTGTTGTGTATTGATACGAATACTTGGAGTAGTTTAACTACATAAAACTCTTTTAGTTTAGCTCAAAACACATAACTTTATTGACGAAAGTTGACCAGAATTTTGTGCTCTACAAGATAGGCTACTTTTAAATAATTTTTTTCGTGACCCTGTTCCTTTAACTTTTTAGCAGAAAAAATGATTATTGACTACACAAATGGCATTTTATCACAAAAGGATAAAAGTAATTTCTGAAGCTTTGACTAAAGTTGGCTTTGTTTTCTTGACAAATCATAGAATTAAAGAAGATATGGTAATAAACACCTAAACAGAGACCGAAAAAGGGTTCCTCTTGAGCCCCCAAAGTCCCCTCAAACTAACGCTTATTGTCGATACCTGAGACGATCCTCTCAAGGGGCTTTGTGGGAGCCCAAGACATGTGTCTGGATTTTTGATTGCTTCAGCCCTTTTTGGTCCCCGCATCTAGTCTAGTTTTCCAAAAAAAATTTTTAAAGATCAATGCAGTTTTTGGAGTTTCAACAAGGTTCTCTGATCTACCACTAAAAGAGAACAAAATGTGCTGAAAAGGGTCTCTCTTGAGCCCCCCCCCCAAACTCACCCTTTGCCCTTCATAGCCGAGTGGTATGGTTCTCGCTTTTTGCTCATAAAGGGGGTGGATTTGAATCCCAGCTCGAGCGAAAACTTTTTTCCCAAAGTCAAAATTTTCAAAACAAAAAAACATGCATAAAATGGACAAATTATCGTTTTTTCCAAAAGTCGGAAATTCAGAATACTTTTCTAGAAAAAAGCTATGTCAAAATAAAATAGGTAGGTTTCATCTGAAACACCCACTATATCAAAAAATTAAGGTATATAAAATTTAAAAAAAATTTACCTTGATTATCTAATAACACAGTCCAAATAAACCTCATTAATACGTACATAACAAAAACAATAGGTGCCCAAAACCATAGAATCCACTAAAAATTCAAATTTTTTAAATAAAGATTAAAATGTTGGAAGCAAGTTCCCCTGGTTCCCGCTACTTAACATTGATTAAACTCGGCAAAAATTTTTTATTTTCTTCCGGAGATTACCCATTTGAGGGCAATTTTATGCGAAAAATTGCGTCTTCCGCAACCTGAAAACCGCAGAAAAATGATGAAAATTCGCTAAAAACGACCACGCAGGGATGCAATTCGATTTTCTAGAGAAATGAACCAATATCTCATGCATTCCTGTGTGGTCGTTTTTGGCGAATTTTCACCATTTTTCTGCGGTTTTTAGGTTGCGGGAGTGCGCGCAATTGATTTTTCGCGTCAAATTACCCCTAAATGGGTAATCTCCGAAAGAAAATAAAAAATTTTTGCCGAGTTTAATCAATATTAAGTGGCGGGAACCAGGGGAACTTGCTCCAAATGTTGATATATGGTATATGGCTACGCTTAAATTATAGTTTTCTACACTAAATCTGGCATACACAATAACGGGACGAATCGACGAAACGAACAAGAACGGGACACAAAAACGGAGTGATCGAATGGGACAACAAGAACGGGACGATTATTTTCTTCAGATCTTAGCTCCTTTAAGGAATTTTTAGATAGTGTAAAAGACTTTTTGCTCAACTTTTTATCCTGGGTAAAAAGTCTTTGACACCATATAAAAATTCCTTTTAGGAGCCGAGATCTGAAATCGTCCCGTTCTTGTCATCCCGTTTTTGTCTCCAGGTCTTGCCCCGTTCTTGTCATCCCGTTTATGTGTTGTCTGAACGATCGTTCCATCCCGTTATTGTGTATGACCTAAATCTCATACAAATTTGCTTTTTTCTCAAGATTACCTCAGGGTTTTTCACGGTTCTCTGTTCCCTCCATTTTAGGTCATATGGAATATGTTCATCGGGCAACACATAGTACCTCTTAGAAGTCTGACAATGTTTTTGAGCATCTTCGTCCAACTTACTGCCAGTAAAATCATAGATAGAAGCACCTTTACATGTGGCTTCTTCTAGAGCTATTTTTGATCTAAAAAATGTAAATTTAAAAAAATAATTTTAACTCAGATATATCAAAGTGCTTTAAAATAAAAAGTTCCCTTTCAGCAAAAATTCATGGCTTCCTCATGTTCCAGAAAAATCTGGAACATGAAGAGGCATAGTTCTCTCGGTACGCCGTCGGACCGTCCGAGCTTGTAAGTTAAGCAACGTTGGGCCCGGAGCGTCTAAGTTCGGTTTCCGAAGAAATTTTTCATAAAAACTTCGGGAAAAAATAGTTTTGGGCTTGTCAAATATGATCAGTTGTAAACATTAGGTTCGGGATAAGCCCAAATGGCTCATCTGAATATTTGTGAAAAATTAAAATTTGAGCAAAAATCAGAATTTTAATAAAAATTCGATTTTCATTAACAATTCTATTTTTGAGCTAAAATTCGATTTTTTATAAAAATTCAAAAATTGCATTTTTTTAATTTTTGTAAAAAAATCGAATTTTTAGCAAAAATTCGATATTAACAATTTTTTGTCGAATTTTTGTGAAAAATGAATATTTGTCAAAAATTCGATTTTGAGCAAAAACCAGAAATTTCAAAAAAATCTAGGCAATGCCGGCGTTATATCCACTAAAAAATGAATTTTCACTGAGGGGGTCTAATTTTGGAGCACAGCACTACGATTCATACATTAACAAGGGGTGGGTATGATACCCCCCCCCCCTATACATCACGCAAGGGGGTCGACCATAACGCAAAATTTTTTGCCAACGTCAACATAACGCAAAATTCTTAAGTTTTGCGTCTAAACTTATCGACCATAACGCAAAATTTTTCGCCGAAAAATGTTATGTTGACGTTGGCCAAAAAAAAGTCTACAAATCGAAAAGTTGGGGACCCATAACGCAAAAAACGGCCGATACCCTCCTCCTTGTTAATGTATGCTACGATTCATATACAAATTTACAATTTAGTAGTCCATAGCACAGCGAATGCCAATAATGTAAAACCAGGTACAATAAATAAATTCCCCTTATCCATAAGATCCCCAACTCCATCTTTGAATAAAGGCTTAGCCAATTTTTTCAATTTACCGGTTGTCGAACCAAAAAGTTTATTCAAATATTCACCACCTATTGGCATTTTCATGTGTATGTTGTCTGTGATCGGTATCTAAAGAATTATTCATTTAAAAAATATAAAAACACGAAAAAATTAAATATCAAAAATTAAAATATAAAAGAAAAGAGTTACGACCAACCTTTTATTGATAGCTAAAGATTTCAATAAAACTAAAAATCTCTAGAGAAATATCGAGATTTCAAAATTGAGTGATTATCGATTGATATGTCGAAATAAAAAAAAAACCGGAAATGACATCACTAAAATTAGTCATACAAACTTGAAGCAAAAAGCAATATAGCACATGTCGGAGGGCAATACTCCGAAGTTTTGCCAAATGCTTATGTTTCTAAATTATATGTACTTATCAAATCTTCGTGTTGTTGTCATCCTTTTTCACTTTTGCTGGGGGTAAATTTAAACAACTGATACGCGTTTATATCGCTGTCAGTTGCTAGTCATTTCTCGAAATAAATCTTTTTATCCCTATCTTCACGGTGTGTCAAAGTGATAAAAAATCAATTGAAACAAAGCCGTCGCTTTTTGTTGATTATAGTCTGTATTTTCCCAAAATATTCAACAATTTAGTTCCTGAATCAGGGTAAATGGAAAAATCTGAGTTTGAGTCAGTTTAAAATTAAGTTCCTGAATCAGGTTTTGTCGGTAAAAAAGTATTTTGGACAAATGATGATTTATATTTTGTTGTCTGTTTTTAAAGAGACAGTCTACACGAGAAATTTGAGTATTAACAACAGGATCTTCTTCATCTACATTTTGCAAAAATAAGGACAGCTGCTTCAAAAAATAAGATTTTGGGGTAAAAAATAAGGACAAACCAGAAAATTAATATATCATTTATTTTAATCAGGGCTGTATTCAGGTTTTGGTTTCTGGGAGGGGGGGGGCTTGACCCCAAAGTTTCAAAAATTTACCTTGGTCCCCCTCAGTGGCGTATTCAGAAATTTGTTATAGGGGACCCTACTCGAAAATTTTCAAAAATTTGCCTTGGTCCCCCTTATGTTTTTTCGAAAATTTTTTGTTGAATAAAACTTGAGGTAAAGCACAAACAAGCGCCGCAGGCAAAAATTTTTTTAAGAAATGCTTGTTTTTAAGCTGAAAATGCTCAGAAAATGAAAATCTTTGGTCAAAAAATGTCAAAATTGGGACTTTTTTTGAAAAATAAGAAATTTTTGTGAAATCCTTTAACTAAGGTATAAAACTAGCGCTGCAGGCGAAAATTTTTTGAGAAATGCTTGTTTTTAAGCTGAAAACTCTTAGAAAATGAAAATTTTTGATGAAAAAATGACGATTTTTGGTGAAAAAAATTAAAATTTTTGAAATTTTTATTGAAAATTTGGTCATTTTTAGTGAAAAATCATAATTGGACTCTTATGATTTTTTTTCAATTTTTCAAAAAATTTCAAAAATCACCTTGGCCCCTCTTGTTTTTAGGTCAAAAATAAGGACAAATCTTAGAAATAAGGACATTTTCAATTTCTAAGAATTGGACCCTCAAAATAAGAACAAATCTCTACACCATGCATGGCCATGGATGTCATTGAATGCCTGGTGAGTTAATTTCGACCTTGAAGTAGTGCCTAATGCAACATGTCTGATGTGTACATCAAAATCTTTTCTACGATAGATAGAACCGAACCTTACTAGTGTCGGTGATGCCGTACTCCTTGGAAGCACCCGACCACTACATCATGGATGTCACTGAATGACTCGTATTGAATTTTGACTTTGTAGTAGTGCTAACCTTCAATTAAAAAATAAACTGTTATTATTTTCTTCAAATAAAATTCCATTAAAAATTAATAAGCCCATAAATAAAATTCTATTTAGCAAGTATTCCAGTTTCTTTCAACGAAATGTATGGAAAGTTGAGCCAACTGTTCTTATCCTCAAATGGAAAATAATTCACCATTGCAACATATTTGTGCTCATGCTCTCGTCGGTGAATATCCAACAGTGAAAACATTATAAAGATATAATAAACCGAAAAGCTGCTTAGAATATGAAAAACTGCATGTAAATATGGAATTCCTAAAAATTCAATTGATTAGAGCAAAAACAATTTTTTCTACCCAAGTTGAGCCAAATTTCGCAAAGAAAACGATCTGCACACCAACAAATTGCGGCCAACAACCAGAGAGTATAAATTCGCCATGCATAAGAAGTGGTTTCTGTAAATTCGGAACTAAAATGAGAAAAAAATAAAAGGGATGGAATGTTAGTGGGCGGGAGTTCTACATAAGAAAATTATGATTTTTACTTTCTACTTACTTATTGGACTCGATGTAAATCACCACAGTTATAGGAATAGAGAAACACATCAATACATAATCATTCATCGACGGTTTCACGAAACAAAGAGCACTTACAAAAAGATTTACCACAATCAAACTAAGACGGATCGAGATTCTAAAAAGATGGATTAAATTTTCAAAAATTCTTCAACACTCTTACACATAAGCTTTCAATTGAACAGAAATCCATTTCATTGTAGGAAAATATGCGAATAAACATGCAAGAATGCACCACACCAAACTTAACTGATCGATAATTTGCCCTAAATATTTTAGTTCGGCTTTTATTTCAGAGAATGTAAATTTTACCGAAGAAAGTCAAATGTGCATGGTAATAGCTAGAAAAGAGACCATTTACACTCACGAGGAGATGAGGCAAGATGATCCAGCTATTTATCTCTCTTATATAACGTCTCAACATGATCACATTTACCAATGGTAGGATAATGATGGCAAAAGCGGTGAGCTAAAATTGACCAAGGTCATCATTAGATCAAGATCATACGGTTAAACTTGATGCAGAATAATCTCGATCTTAGGCACAGGATCGACTTGTCAACAACCGATAGATTGCTTTTTTCGTTACAAATCCTGCCCAAGACTCAAGGAAAAGGTCTGATTGGGGTTTGGCCAAGCCAAGCCCCAATCAGATCTTTCCATTGAGTGTCAATACACAGACTTTTGGCAGAAAAAAATTCATTTTTGCATCGATTTTTAAAATTTTCATAAAATGAACATTGCGGCAATTTTTTATAACGCATGAGGCGAATAAAATAATACCAAAATTATCAAATTTGGAAATTGTTTTGGGTTATTGAAACGAATCCCTGATTCATGTTTTCGTTTCAATATCCAAAACAATTTTCAAATTTGATAATCATTTTCTTCGTTTCATATAGTTATAGAAAATTGCTGCAAAGTTCATTTTATGAAAATTTAAAAAATCGATGCAAAAATGGATTTTTTCGCCAAAAGTTTGTGTATTGACACGATCTTTACGGCGCCAAGTTTTCATTTTAATACACAGAATTTCCAATTTTACGAACTGTTTTGCCATTTTTATCCATGAAAATGAAGTTTTCAGATATTATGTTTTTGGAAAAAGTTGTTCAGAAAAATGCCCTTTATAGAGGGCAATTTTGTAAGTTTTTTTGGGGAGAAAATTTTCAGTTACCATAAACCTTTAAGTAAGCAAATTTTACCGAATTAGCAAACTCAGCCACAAAAGGCAATATTTGGTATTTATAAGAACTTTCACACCAAGCATGTCCACTTCCAGGTTCAAACCAATTTGTCATAATACTGACTTCAAACCAATTTGTCATAACACTGACCGCAAAATTATTGAAGAAAAAAGAAGCGGTTCTTCCAACAAATTGAATGTACGGAAAAGCTGATTCATTTGATTGTAATATACACTAACAGACAGTAAACAAATTTCTAACTGATGAATAATTTTTCGATGCATGTTTTCATTTGTGACATGAGAACGTATAAAAATATTGGAAGTAAGGGTGGTCATAAAAAGAAGTTTATTTAAAAATAAGGCAAAAAGGCTTTAGCCCTTTATGGGTGGTAAAAAAATCGATTTTTCAAAATTATGAATTAGTCCAAAAACATTAGTACACGGTGATCAATAATTTACTTAAATATTTAAAAAGCTCGCCAAAAATCGAGTTTAACTCCATTTCAGTCGCCCGATAGCTCATTCGATAGCCACCGTCACCGAATTTTTGCCCAAAAATACTAAAAAATTACGATTTTTGAAATTTTTCTTATTTTCAAAATTTTGCCTAAAATCGAGTATAGGACGGATTTCTTCAAGCGACGGCAATCTTGAAAGTTGGGAATCTGAGGGATTTTTTACAAAAGAAATTATTAAAAAAGCTTTTAAAATCGCGGAGATATGATTTTTTGAAAATTATGCTTTTGTTAAATTTTCGCAAAGAAAATGGGCATTTTGGGTCCAAATTTCAAATAGCTATATCTCGGATAAAACATGTGATTTTTCAATAATTTTTTTTACAAAAAATTCTCCAGATTACCAGCAATTGAATGTGTGGTCGCCCGAAAAAATTCGGTTGAAACTCATTTTTTTTTAATTTTTAAAAAAAAAGTTGGCAAAATCTAAGCCATGGTTAGTGTCCCTTTAACGTTACAGTATCGAGCAAAAACCTTGATTGGCCATTTTATGGCCAATCAAGGTTTTTGCTTGGTACTGTAGTTATTGGATGGTCCCATATCAACAAAAAGATCAACAATTTTTTTCCCGTTCGGTCCTTTAAAAATTTAAACTTTTAACACTTTTGCGACTCTATCATGCGGAAAAATTGTTGTTGTCAACAAAATAAATCCTCCTAAAAAATTTGCATTTTCGCTCTCATTTTCAGGAGTACACTCTCCGATTCACGAGAAGAAGATGAAGAAGAGGAGGAGGAGAGCACCACCACTTCCGAGGCCACCTCATCGTATGACAGCCAAGACAAAGTTTCGTTATCAGCGGACGTACAAATCTGTAATGAGTTGAATCTCTTGCGGATGATCGACAATCGGCAAAAAGAAAAGATCCATTTGTTGAGTGCACAAAAAAATGAACTTGAGCAGGAGATTGTCAAATATAAAAAGATAGCCGGCGAAACTAGGTTCGTAAAAAAATTTTAAAACAAATTTGCCATGTTTATTCTTGTCTTGAGACTGAAAAATAATTTATCCCTCACCAAAATTTCGAAAATGTGTTGACAAGGATTAAAATAAAAAACAAATGCCGCCAATCGACTCACAAGGGACGTTTTAGACATGTAAAATCGATTTTTTGAACCCCCTGCCTACACCTTTTCGGAATATTGGTGCGCCTTGCCCTTTCATAACAGTCATGCGAGTACAAAAACCATTAAATTATGCAATAGTTGACTGAAAAACATCTCTCTCGCCGTCTCAGATGCCTAATTTATTCTGAAACGGACTTCCAACAAATTGATTCATACGTGGCGAAATTTGTCCTATTAATAACAAAAATATGTCCTATGAAATAACCCACGTTGTTAATTTTTTCACTTAAAATGTGTATTTGGCTAATCATGAAAAGGCGCCATGGCATTCAGAATTCTAATCATCGATCAAATTCTAGTGCGATTCTCAACGGATCTATGTCCAATGGCGCGAATAATATGCCTTCATTGGCAGCTCAAAATAAGTTTCTGAACGCCGAAATTTTGCGGCTGAACGAGAGGTGCCAAACAGCGGAGAAGCGAATCAATGAATATACCAAGTAAAGATTTGAGTATAAGTATAGTCTGTTTCAGTGCAAACAAGTTGGGGGGGGGGGACCCATAGTGCAGTTGATAAGGAAGACGTCCGTCCGATCTGGCAAGTTAAGCAACATTGAGACCGGCATGTTCGATCCCGGCAGGACAAAACTTTTAATTTTCAAAAAACCTTTTTTTCCAAAAATGGAGGAAAAAAATTTTGCTATAAAAAATTTTTGGGGATGGTAATTATATTCTTCTGAGTACAGTGCTGCTCAGATGTGTAGCGTAAAAGTTTTTGCTAATCCTAACATGAAGATGAACATTTTTAGAAGAGTCGAACAACTTGAACAAGAAATGGAAGAGTACAAAAAGGAATATGTGTTTGTACTTCAGAGTTGTGTTCGGATTCCCATCCGAGAGCACAGCTCGTGTGACAATATTCAAGTGAAGCTCTTCGGAGGAGACATTGTAATTGCCACACACACACGAAAAATTTCATAAAAAATTTTTCTTTTAGCATGAAAATCGAGTAGAAAAGTTACTTTTACTAGCCAGAGAATCTGACCCAACTTTACCTACTTTTGAAAGGTACATATTTGTGTGCAATTTTTAGTTTTTTTTCTCTAAAAGTTGAATAATAAAATGCAAAAACATTTCGTCCCAAGCGGGACTCGAACCAAGCACTTTCGCACGCAATTTCTGTCGTGCTACCACTGCACCACACTACTAGTTGGAATGAAAATGACTAATTTTGCTTATCAAGTACACTTTTTTGCACAATTATATTGTTTACAAATTAAGCCTAAGCCTAGACTTAAGCTTAGGCTTAGACTTAAGCTTAGGCTTAGACTTAAGCTTAGGCTTAACCTCAGGCTTGGGCTTAGGCTTAAGCCTAGGCCTAAGCCTAAGGTTACGCTTAAGCCTAAGCTTAGGCTTAGACTTAAGCTTAGGCTTAATCTCAGGCTTGGGCTTAAGCCTAAGCCTTTAGAGAATATTTTTTCATAAAATACTTCAACCATATTCCAATCGATAGTATGGTATAGTGGTAGCACGGCAGACTTTTCATGCGAAAGTGCTAGGTTCGAGCCTCACTTGGGACGATATTTTTTTGCATATTTTACGATTTTTTTCGCAAAATGACTTCTCAAAAAAAGTTTTAGTGTCACAAACCCTGGAACTTTCCATGTCGATGAATATGGCTTCAGACACACTTTCGACAACATCCCACTTTCTTTGCATTACATTTGCACCCAACTGCATGAATTTTATCAAAGTCGCTCCGATGAGTACATCCTAAGAAAACAACGCTGGCGACAAATTCTAGAGCAAGAGCCATGTGTAATCGAAAATAATGTACAACCAACTCCTTGCACAACAATCTAACTTTTAAAAAAAATTTTAGAATGAAGTCCGGCAATTATGCCGGGCAGGATGTCCTCGCGCAATGCGTCCCAAAATTTGGCGAGTATTAATACACCAACAAGTAGTCGACATCAAAAACAAGTATGGCAATTATTACTACCGGAATCTGTGTAGTTCTCAAGGCACACCGGCTGAGAAACATGTAAGATAAAATTGCACATGAAAATTTTAAAAAATTGGTCAAGGACCAGCCCAGGACTGGTTAAAGATCAGCCCAGGACTTGTCAAAGATCAGTCCGAGTGGACTGATCCTTGACCAGTCTACTCAGAAAAAGTTTCCAACTTTTTGTTGATATTCGGAAAGTTCATAAAAAATAAAGCATTTTTTGTTTTTACGGTAAATTCGGAATCGTTGTCGTTTTCGAGATAATCGCGTATGAAGTTGGCGATTTTTGAAATTTTGTGTATTACAACGAAAACCTATCAGGTACATGTTTTCGTTGTAATACACAAAA
>JAQGCP010000469.1:0-16764 GCA_034699885.1 Acrobeloides thornei
TATGTGAATGTAATGCGGATGGTTTCCGCCTCATCTCCAATCATCTCCTAACTGGTTTTGAAGGAAAATTTGCTGGCTACTTTACTAATATCACTGCTTGCAAAGAGCCATGTACCCTTAACTATGGCTTACTTCATTGTACCGGCTATTTTTATGAGCCAAATAACAATGGCAAGTGTACAGTATTCCATCATGATGTTAACACTAATGTACAAAGTTCTCCGAATGGAACCGCTTCGCTTTATGTCAAATGTGATCAGGTCTTACTGGAAGAGTGTACAGCTAGTAATGGAGCAAACACCGTTGCTACAACAGCACCGTCGTCTGGTAGGAACCTATTTACAGGATACTACATGTACCCGTTAAAATTTTGCTACTCGTGTACGTGTATCACACTTACACGCTCCATTAAACGTGCATGTGTAGTACATATTTAGAACGTACTCGTTGAAACTATTCCTACACGTTCGGGTTTGATCAATTAAACACGTACTCGATTGGTAGGACGCAAAAGTGTATGTGTACTACACGTACACGTAAAAATTTTGCCATTCGTGTTTATTTTGTTGGCAAAATTCATGAAAATTTTTGCATATCCACATTTTTATGCTGGGAACACGATGGCGCAATTATTTTTCCATGAAAACTTTTGAAAAAATTGGAAAAATCGAAAAATTTCAAAAAATCTAAAATTGCGACTTTTCCAATTTTCGAAAAGTGTGAGTGAAGGCCGATCACGTTAGCTAATCGGCCATGAGTCAAACCTTAAAGCTCCATGATATAGTGCTCGTTTTGAAGCGCTTGGCGTGCTGAGTAAATTGACGAAACTTTTTTAAAATTTGATTCTGTATCTTTTCGGCATTTTGGTGCGCCACATTTTCATGTTTTTTCGTGATTCAAACATTTTCGTGAATCAATTTTTTGGTCAAAATCGATAAGTTTTCATGGAAAAATATTCATCGTGTTCCTCGCATAAAAATGTGGATATGCAAAAATTTTCATGAATTTCGTCAACAAAATAAAAAATGAACTTTGGTAGGAATCTGAGTGAAAATTTTAAAAAATTTTGTATCTTTTAGGGGATTTATCGGTACAACCTACAACGACTACTACATCGACAACGACGACGACAACATCAACAACGACAACTACCGTGCCTACAACCATCACTAGTACAACTACTACAGCAACACCTACAACTACCACGTCAACTACAACTCCGACCACAACAACTTCCACAACAACGACGACCAGCACCACTACTACAACGCCCACAACAAGCACAACTACGACGATGCCTACAACGACCACCACGACAACAACTCCTACAACAACAACTACATCCACGGCCACTACGACGCCTAATACTACATCACGTATGTTTCAACCCATAGAAAAACGGCAAAAAGTGTGTGCCGACATATCGGAAAAATACCTATAAATTTTCTGCCAAAAGCGAGGTGTTTTCCAAACTTAAGGATTCCATATCTTTCTTAAAACGACGATCCACGGAAAACCCATACTTATTGTTATGTAGGGGGATCTCCTCGACGATCTACAAAACGAAAATTGGGCTTAAAATAAAAAACTAGATAGATTTAAAAGGAACGTGTATATGTTATTGGGCTGTAACATAAGTTGTCGCCGCCTAAAAAATATATCGAAATCGGCATTTTTCGCTTGTTTTCGATGAAATTTTTTTCAGTAGTGGGTAAGAGTTTATAAGGAATACGATCCAATCGGTCTTTTTGAGCGAAACTCATGTTTTCGCGTCAATATCCAGACTTTTTCGAAAAATTGGGGCCTCAAAGATATACCCTAGGTTTAAAATGTTGATATTTCGCTATAAAACTCGGTTTTTTACGAAATATTCGACGTTCCTAGGGTTTTTCAAGGCACTGAACACGAATCCGCCGTTATTTTTTGTCCCAGACCTCGGGGTTATGGTCAAAAATAGATTCAAAGAACAGACCTTTTGTGGGATTTTGCTTAAAAAGAACAGACATGAATTTTTGACGTTTTTACCCCTCTCTTTTCCCCAGTAGAAGTACCCCTGAAGTCAAAACTTGATAATTCCATCAGATTCGAGTTCCCCATAACCGAAAACCCCAGAGTATCAAAAATGATCGAAAAATAAAAGTTGGCACTGACTTAATGCCGCTTGAAACAGACGTGTATATCTACGACAACAACACAACGCTCAGTAGGCACAGCTAATGGAACCATAATTGTAACCCATGTAGGAGTTACTGGTGTCACGGAGTCAGGTGTTACAGATTGTAAGAATTAAAGGACCAGTTAGAGCGGAAAAAAGTTCTCCTTTTTGGTGATATTTGGAAAGTTCATAAAATTGGAGCATTTTTTGTTTTATATTAAATTCTGAATCGTTTTCGTTTAAGAGATACTTATTTGCGAAGTTGCAATTTTTTAAAATTTGTTTATTACAACGAAAACATGTACCGCAGAAATTTTTATCTGCATCAGTTGAAATTTGAGTATTGAAGCGATTATTCAAAATTATCTGACTAATCGCTTCAATAGACAACTTTTAATTGATGCAATGTACCAAGTCCACTATCGCTAATGCAATCTGCTTTGATCGAAAGTAGTAGCTGTTTTATCGCTTTTTGTGCAGAACTAATCCGCGAATCTAATTTCATTGACGATCAGCCGATCTTTCACTTTATTTTCTAATGTTACAATGGTTCATGGTAATCGTTTCAATGTGCACAGCAATTCAAACATAAAGAGAAAATGATTGGGCATTGGCACAAAATGTGCAACAAGAAAAAATTATGAAAGAGCACTAGAGCAAAGCAACTTGGAGAAAATAAAATAGCACTACTTTTCGCCAATTGGATATTCACCAAAAATGTTCAATAAAATTATTCAATGGTAGTTCCGAATATTCATATTTCACATTCGGTGAAAATTCCTATTTGATGAAAATTCCCGTTTGTCGAAAGTAGAGTTTGGTGAATCGTCCAACCCCATTTGAGGGCGTTCAGGCCTCCATCAAAACATATGTAGTCATATTATTCTGTTTTTCAGTCATTTTAAACTTAACAGAGCCTTTCATGCGTCATTTCCTAAATTTTAGCGGAGGATATCACCATCTCATGTCACATTAGTGGTGATGCTAACCGTACTCAACCGTTCCTTGGTATAACACATGGCATGCAAGGAGATCTGGTTGAATGTGCTAATTATTTGAGTGTGTGCCATGTAAATGATTATAATTTGGAGAAATATCGTAGCCAAATTGAGTGTGTTACAAATGTGGGAATAACTGTAAGTATGGTTCAAAAAAATCTGTCAAAACCTTGAGATACTAACAGTATTTTTTCTAAAATAAGACCTAGATTTTTCGGTTCTATTGCACATATGCCGTCCAATCGATTTTATACCTTCCAATCAATTTTTTAACCGTCCAAACAATATATTTATAGCACGCCTATAAATATAATATGTTGGCTTGGACCTAGGCTTAGGCTTAGGTCTAAGATAGCCCAAAGCCTAGGCCTAAACTTAGGTCTAAGCCAACATATTTGGCGTGCTATAAATATATTGTTTGGACGGTTAAAAAAGTGATTGGACGGTAAAAAATATGATTGGATGGTTAAACGTAGATTAGACGGTACAAAATCGATTGGACGGCACATGTGAATAGAACCGATTTTAGAACCGATCAACCCCTTATTTTTTCAACTCCTCAAAGGAGGGCGTTATTTTGGATTTTTTTTATTTTTTGGCGTTATAAATCCCCTCGGGGGATCTTATTTTAGAGAAAATACAGTAATTAAAAAAGACATTTTCCGAACGACCCCAAAATTAGATCTCCTTGAACAAAGGAAACATTAAGGGCGTCGGAATTAAAAGTCCCCCCCCCCCATCCCAAAAAACAACTCGAAAAATAATTTTTTAGAGGACCAGTCCATTCAGGAAAAAGTTGCTTTACACTACTCCAATCATTCCATCTTTTTCATATGAAGTCATAAAACTATATTACTATATCATTTCAGGTCAATTGCACCTATACCGATTGGTTGAGAGATACTCATTGTGGTCCTGAATTCAATGACTCTTCTTGTGAAATGATGACAATTAGTTGTCCCAAAGAAGAATTAGTTATGACCACTGATATGGGAGATGATCTAATTCTCTTGATCTCGGCCAAGTATAACGCTATTTATCAATATGATCTGTCTGCAAACCGAAAGTTGACAGTCGACAATCGTATTATAGCTGAAGCTATAGATTATTGGTTGAAGCGTTCGGTAGGTTATATCTAAAGTTCAGGCGTTCCGACTAAGAATATCGTGCCTAAATACGTAAGTAGGAATCAAACTTGCTTCCGAGCACGGTCGAAAATTTCTGACTGCCGATACAGACAGAGAGGAGTAGAAGCCATGCAATCTTGGGGGGGGGGGCCTTTTCCTAAGAAATTTCGGGTTTGAAACATATGTCCTAGCCCTCATAGCTACGTGCCTGCCTATATACAGAGAGATTCAAAAATTGAAATTTTTGTGATTTATTGTGGGGCCCGAAACATATTTTCTAAAAATGACCCGTATTGGGGTAATTTTATGCGAGAAATATATTGCGCGCATTCCCGAAGCGTGAAACGCTTCCCTGATCCTGATTAAGTGAAAAAGAATACCATTTTTGTTTCAAAAACCCAATTTTTCCCCTGAATCAGGATCAAGAAAGCGTTTTCACGTTAGGGAATGCACAATTGATTCCCCGCATAAAATTACCCTTATAAGATCATGTTTAAAAATTTTAAGAAAAAATTTTTTTCTATCACAGACTGGACGTGCACCTCTCCCTTTAAGGTTAAAAAAAATTAAATTATTTTAAGACAATAATCTGGTCAACGTATTCACCGTATAGAACGGATATCTACATGTGTAACTTGGCTAAAAATTTACAATTTCCAAAAATGATTGCTTGTGATGACAATGGCAATCACGCTGTTCTTGTTGATTATAACAGTATATCTTCATTTTATTTAGCTGTTGACTGGATCCATGGGTTACTGTTTTGGACCGATTATGGATTGAAAAGAGTGAGCCTAAACTAGAAAGACCTTTAGTTGTACTCAGCTTTCTAGTGTTCTTTAAAAATAAGGGTATTTAGTATCACCGGTGCCAAATTTGAGAGGGAAGGGAGTTTCAATGTATCAAAATGAAAAAGAAGATCTGGGGCGATACTTTAAAAACGGTTAATGACACTCGATTCAGCTCATCGACACGGCTGACCAAACTGTGCAAAAAGTTGCGACAAGTGTTATTGAAACTTAGTTTTAAACAAATTTAGTTTAAAAACACTTTTAAAACAAGAAACATTCTTTTTAAATAGTTTTACAACAAATTTTTGAAAAATTAATTTTTATCAAAAAAATAATCACGTAAAAATAAATTGCTTCAGATGGGAGTCGAACCTGAGCCTTCTGCATAGGAAGCGAGAGCAAAACAAATGAGCCAAGCAGGTTATTTTATAAAAGTTTTTAAAATAAATAAAGGTAGTTTAAAATACGACATTTACCGTTTTAAAAATCAATCAACTTTTTTTCAAAAATCGTTCTGGTCTTTTATTTGGTCAATTCTTACGAGCATTTTGAGCCCAAGATCTCGAAAAATGACTTATGCTATCAAAAGTTAGAACCTTTGAAAGTTTTAGTATAAAGAAAAATTCAAAGACATTTTTAGCATATAAAATCCAGCTCAGGCAAAAAAATTCCTTTTTAAATACGTGGAGCAAAAGCTGTAGAACATGTTTAAAAAAAATTTTGTTCAATTTCGCTTAATCTTTGATGAGATAATTGAGTTTTTCTAAGAGCTACTTTTTGACATTTTTAATGGTTTTCGTTTCAATAACACTTGTCGCAACTTTTTGCACAGTTTGGTCAGCCGTGTGTTATATCTACATAGATCGCAATTGGTTATATAACTGTGAATTATGGAACAAATAAATTAAAGCTATAGGGGGGGGGGCAAAAGAAACTGGAATTTGGTCAAAAATATTTTTTGGGACCAGATTCCCGTTTCTTTTGCCCCTCCCCCTTAATGTGTATGTCAAAGAAAATCCAGGATTCGATAGTCATCACAACCCAATGGTGGAAGGAACAAACACCCATAAGGGCAATCTGGAAGTCGTTGTTGCTGCTGCCATCGCAGCTCCTATTGCATTAACTCTAAGCAAATTGTTATTAATTGAGACTTGCTGTGAAAAAGGTAAAAAAAAACACCTAAAAATGGCCAAAAAACACCCCAAAAATTTTTTTTCGATTTTTTCTAAAACAGTATTTTTTCATCGTTTCGAACATTTTTTACGTTTGTCGAACAAATTTTGAAAAACAAATGCTATAAAGTTTTTTTTGTTTATTTTCTATTAACACAAATTGTGGACAACATAAGATTTGTGGTAGGGCGAAATTATCGCTAGCCGAAATCTCTACTTGGCAATTGATGCCGTCCAAAAAGAAATTAATGCGCGAGTTTCATTGGGGAATCTCATTACGACGACCGATCAGTATCAATTCTGAGCGCTCTTTTTCGTGTTTCATTTGGCGCGTTCTCCCATCAAATTTGTCATGGGCAAAAAACGCTTTGGGCTTTCTAGTTAAACTCATAATATTCTTTTTCAAAAATAATGTCTTTCCTTGGGGATTTTTTTTCGAAAAAGATATGCCGTCGTACATTTGCTTTTATGAGCTCCGTTTTTGTGGACTTATAAACACAAGTCTTATAATTTTTACTTTGTTATAACTTAATTTATTTTGTTTATGTTTTTATTGCATTTTTGTGTTGTTCATGATAAAATTTTGCATAAATATATTGATATTCTGGGCTTTTGCCCCCTTGGCTAGGACTTTTTGCCCCTTAGGCGAGGATATACCGCCCCTTACGTCAGGACTTTTGCCCCCCTCCCTTGTAATTGCACAACGATATTTGCGCCCCCATATATGCGCGCTAGGCATGGCGAACTTTGCGGACGCGAACTTTGCGGCGGCGAATTTTGTGGACACGAATTTTGCGGCAGCGAATTTGGCGGCTTGAATTTTGCGGCCGAGAATTTTGCGGCTTTATTCCTTTTTCTCTACATTTTTTAAAACTATAATAAAAGCGTCAAAATTCGCGGCCGCAAAATTCCAGCCGCAAGATCTCGGCCGCAAAGTTCGCCACGCCGCGCGCTAATAATTGCGCCCCGACATTTATTTTGTAACACCCTGTAATGCATTTTTTTCATAGCTTTGATCAAAATGTTTTTTTATTCTGTTTGAAAAAAAGATCAAATTTCTACGAATCTTTTTGTTTGCATATTACTGCTTTGTTTAGCTTTGGTTACATGGAAAATCACATGAGAGAATGTTTTCACTCGGCTCATTTTTTTGGCTATGAAAAAAAGAAGCCATAAGTATACATAATTCGAGGTTTCATATTTTTGACTCATTTGTATATTGCATTGTCCTTGAACACTCCATAAATCACTTGCCCGGCTCATTTCGACCTCGTCAATGCTTTTTATTCCTCTTTTTCCTTCAACCAGAAAAGTCAATTTTGAAAAATCTTATTTAAAACATCAAGGTCTTATATGGGCATCTCTTTTCGTCTATTTTATAAACTTATCTATGTTAGAAACAGTTGTTTTCTTCATTTCTTTTTTGGGCCTCAAATGATGGCTAATCCTACGTTGGTTGACGACAAAGAAAACACGTCAAATAGTTCGGGCAAACACGGAAAAGGGAAATTTGTTCAACAGCTTGGTGAATTGGAAGATGCTCGAAGGAGGGAGGACTGTCTCTCCCTGGCCTTCTTCGGTGTTGCGATTTTCTATATTTTGGCGTCTGCTCACCCGGCCACTGAAGCTATTGGCGATGACGCATCATTTTCCTTGTTTCTTGTGCCATATATTGTGTTGATTTTTATGAGAAAAATTCACGACGCTCCTTTTTCTGTGAAGAAAATTTTCTTTCATATTTGATTTCGATTGAGTTTGGTTAAATGGTCACGTTTTAAGATGTTATGAATGTTACTTTTGAGCTGTCACCTTAAAGAATAGCTGTCCTGATTTCACCTTGAAAAATGGGGAAAATCGCGATAAATACGAGTGAGCAGCTGCTTAATTATTTGCTGGAAATCTTGCCTCTTTGTTTGATCTCAGAATTGAAAGTGTTATCCTCAAAAGAACTGCGGCTGTATGTTCGATTTGTGTTGAGTGATCGATCGGAGTGAGGAAGAGCTGGATCCGGAAATTAGCCTCTTTGAGACTTGTCCACAAATCGTCCGAGATGTGAGAGGATAGCGCAAAGTTGGCGCCTTTCTTTTCATAAAATACTCGAGCTTTATTTGTCTCTTCCGTGTCTAGTTCTCTTTTCAACAACACAACCCATCTTTCCTTGGTATTGTTCGGCAGCTTGCTCTTCGAAAAAGGCTGGAGGACACAGGTGCGTTGTTTAGTGACAGTGAAGAAGTTGAAGAATACGACGGAATGACTACTGTTGAACAGTAGGTTGGATCAATGGCGAAGATTTTTTTGTGGCGGCTTGCTTTACATTTATTTTTAATATTTTTATTTTGATAACCAATTGTACGGGGTGGCGCAATAAAAAAGTGGCTTTTTTGGACATTTTGGGATTTTGGACATTTTATTTTTCTAAAAAAATGACCCCCTTATCCTACATAGATTAATTCTTCTACTTAATTCTTGTACATAAGAATTCATCTATGTAGGATAATTTCATAGCTATGCCTAAAATAATAGGCTAGTATTTCCTGTTCTTGTCAAAAACTGACACAAGGTAGTTGTATATACTCTAGACTTGTTGGTATACTATTTTTCACCAAAAATTGTTATTTTCTGAACAATTTCAGCTTAAAAATAAGATTTTTTTTCAAAAATTTTCCACTATAGTCCCGAAATTTTTCCACCAACAATTTGAACTTTGATATGCGCCAGTGCTTTTTGGCCGTAATTATTTTTTGCGCAACATGATTAACAAATATGTTTTTTCTCTGGCAGCGCATACCCCTTACTAACCGGATTAGTGGCGATCGTGAGCACTTTAGGTAATTTCAGTATCGGATGAGTTGCGAAAAGTGGCACTCAAGTGGACGATCTGTACGTCGGTTAAACGAGATTAGCCAACAACCTGCTAACACAAATCGCTCTCTCTTCTTGAAATGAATTGGCTCAACTTTCTGGTTTTCTCGGCTTTCTCTTCGAAAATTCGCACGCTTTTTTGTGTTTGGACTATTTTATTTTCATTGAAAAAATTTTTTGAAACATGTTTAAAATATATAGTCTGTTCATATATGTTTTTAAATATGTTGAGATGAACGGGACTGAATTTATTTGGATTTTATTCGAACAGATCGCAATTTACGCATCGCAAACACTTTCGAGTGCCGAATGCTTGACATAGTTTGCGTTCTTTTATTACTAATAAAAGCAAATTTTATGAGATGGATGAGATTTGAGGCTTGTCATTCTCATATCAAACAGTTTTTTGCCAACCCCCCAAAAATATGGGCCAAAAAATAAAATTACCTCTAGGGGTCATTTTTAGAAAAATAAATTTTCGGGTAACCAAAAGCCACTTTGCGCCATCCTGTATAATTTTTATGATTTTTTGTCTTCCGAGGTCGACTATAGCATTGTTCTACTACTACTTTTTCTTCTTCAACAGTCAAGCCTCAGGCCTTTAAATTTTTTTTCAATAATTCATCACGGAAGCTGCTGTGATTGATTTCACTTATGAGTCATTTCCAGAAACCAATTTTCCCTCCTCCTTCTTCTCTCTTCCTTTTTAGTTACTATTTGAGACTGGCGTCCGGCATCTATTATTAATTTTGTGGATTTAACTTGACAGGATTATCTCCATTTCTAAAAATGGACGTCTACATTAGTCATTCACTTTCCATTTACGACTGTCCTTTATCCTCATCTTCGAAAGACTTCGAGGTGGTTTTGAGTATATCTTCTTGCCGACAAGACTAATTTCCCTTTTATTCTTTCATCCATCCATCATTTTCATACCTTCATCAAATTTTCGTTGATGGCCATATTTTTAGTTATTTAAAAATATGGCAAAACGGATGGGTATCAAAATGCATAATGGTCAAAATACAGGGTGTTGCGAAAATACTGACTCACTTAACTTTTTAAATTTTTTTCGTCTCTTTTCTGCTCAAATGTTTTTTTTAGCTAAAAATGTCTGAAATGCGCCCAGCTATCATTAAATTGCACGAAAAAGGATATTCGACTAGAGAGATCGAACAAAGCGCGCGAGACTCAAGACTTTCTTCGTGACAACTGCTCCGATATCATCACGGTCGACGTCCAACGGCGAATGGCCGCCCAACAGCCTCGATCGGCACTTTTAAAACTTAGAAAAAAATCGGCGTGGATAGGTCTTTAGGCCGAGTGTGCGAAAATTCGTTTGCGAAAGTTCGTTTGCGAAAGTTCGAAATGCGAAAATTCGTTTGCGAAAAATCATAGTGCCCTAAAAAGTAACAAAATTTTGTTGAAGGTGTTTTTAAGCTGAAATTGTTCAGAAATTTAAATTTTTGGTGAAAAAATGGCCTTTTTGGTGAAAAAATGGGTGCATCCTAGGGACCCCGGTCAGAAAAAACACTCTTAGCCCTATTCAACGCCCATATAAAGACCATTCATCCGACAAAAATCTATGGTTAAAAGATATGTTTTATTTTCACTCGGCAACTTCTTTGGGACACCATGTAGGTCAACAACAAGCACTATGGGTAAGCTCTAAACAATGTCAAAAATCAATGAGAAAGATTCTCAAGAACATAAAATTTCTACTCACTATAATCAGGACAAAGAAAATGAGCAAATAAAATTGCATTTTCTGGATAAAATATCTATATAGACAGGAAAAAAACATGATGTGCAATATAAAATTAGAATTAATTGGTACGGTACGATTTTAACGGTCTCTTTATATTAGAGATGGGATTTTTAAAATCTGGGAAAAAACCCGTTTTTCCCAGATTTTTCAGGAAAAATCCTCTTTTCACTCAGGAAAAATCTATTATTCAGTTTTTTTTTGAAGTTTTAGCAAAAAGTTCTTCACAAAAATTGTAGATCTTGATTTCTAGATTCAACAATTTTTTACACTTTTGGTGCTTGTAGAATAGATTTTTATGGGAGGAGTAAAAAGAGATTTTTCCAAATTTTCCAAGAAAAATCTGGACTAATCCGGATTTATCCAATTTTGGAAAATTCTCAGCCCATCTCTACTTTATATTTTCAAACGGAAATTTTGCGTTGAAATCAATTCTTCGTATTGCACAGCAAAATTATATTTTTTTAAAAACAACAACATGAACAGATATGGTTACTAAATTTGGCAATGAAAACTTTTATTTAGCTCTTTATGTTTGCAGACGAATCCGGAGTTTCAACTCGTTTCGTTGGTGTTGGGGGATTAGCACGCTGGGAATCAATTCGACCAATCTGTTGACGGTTCACAATCTCGGTAATATCATCGACGGGCATCGTTGGCTTACCAGCAGCTGTATTCGATTCGGGTGTGCCGCCACCAAGAGTACTCCGCTGGTCTTCGATACGGTTGGATTGATATTCCAAAATGAGGTTGTATAAACGCTCGTCGATCAAGCTTTCACGAGATCCACCACGACGAGTTGCTCTAAAACAAACACATTTTGTTTTATGTGTCGCGGTTTTAAAGTCATAAAATTCGCTCATAAAAAAAGACATGGCTCAAATGCAAAATTCTCTTTTCCCTGAATTATAAAACTCACTCGTTCAACTTTCCAAGAATTTCTTCACGAGCTGCTTGCTGCAACCCAGGCAGCACCAGCTCGGCGCGTTGTTCATCCATACGACGGCTTTGAATGTTCATGATGAGATCTAATATCGCATCAGGATTGTCTAAAAGATTATAAATGTTAAAGAAGGAAGACTGATCACAAAAAAATTTTCAACAAAAGTAAAAAATGTTCAAAACGATGAAAAAATATTGTTTTCGAAGAAAAATCGAAATTTTTTTGTGTTTTTTGGTCTTTTTTACAGCAAGTTTCAATCAATAAAAATTTAAAAATGGTCAAAAAACATCTTAAAAGTTTTTTTTCGATTTTTCTCGAAAACAGTATTTTTTCGGAACTTATGCACTTCGACCCCCCCCCCCAAATTTGGGGGGTCCGGAGTGCATTAATCAGTGAAGTTCGGCCCCCCAAAATGTTTGATTTATGCGAATTTTGGGAGGCCAAACTGCACTGATCAGTGCACTTCGGACTCCCCCCCCTCCCAAATTTGGGGGGGGGGCCGAAGTCATAAGTTCCTTTTTTCATTGTTTCGAACATTTTTTACGTTTGTCAAAAAATTTTGAAAAACAAATTTTTTTGCGATAACTCGCCTCAATTGGCCCCTTCCCCGTTTAACTATCTATAATTTCTATTAAGCAAAAACAACAAAATGACCATGAAACAAGTGCATACAAAACACAAAAATTACATTCATGTAGTTCATCATCGAAAACTTCATCAGTTGATTGGTGAAAAATTGTTGAATCTAGCAGCCCACTCAAAAATGAATCTGGTTGAGTCGAATTAACACTGTTATTGATCGTTGAATCGTAGAAATTAACGAATGGCTTCTTGTCCTTCTTTTTTGATTTAAACGAAAATAATTTCTTGAATGACGATTTTTTTGATCTTTTGACTATTGGCGTCGATGTTTTTGGCGCTTGTCCAGCCTCGGGAGTCTCTTCTTCTGCACGAGGCCAAACTTTTGTAAGACGTCGTGTTAACTTGCGCTTAAGACGACAATATTGACCTTAAAAAAAAGAACACACATGCATAAAATTGGACATAGGGACAAAGTAAAGAAGCCAAGTCAACAATAAAGCACAAAAAAACACACATAAAAAACCCAAATTGCAAAAAATTCAAAGGGTGGGGTTTACCCCACACCTCACAATGGCATGAGACCGCTTTAAATCGGTTGAAAAAGGCTCAAAAACAATTAAAAACCACTCCAAAAATGGAATCGACTTATTTTTTTGGGGTATCCAGACCCCTTCTAGGGAGTCCAATTAACGAGGTTTCACTGTATAGACAATTTTTGGGCTACCCAAAAATGGCAAAAAACAAGCCAGTGACATTTTGGGGTGATTTTTCATCATTTTGAGCCGTTTTTAACCGATTTGAAGCGATCTCATGTCATTTTGAGGTGTGGGGTAAGCTCTACCCTAGCCTATCATTTTCAACTCACCATGTTGTCTTTGAGAATTTATCGAATCCGATTGACGTTCGGCTGAAAACTTCTTCTTATTCGTACTATCTTTGAGAATCGACGGATCACATCGTTGATCGTCAATTCGTTTGCTTTGAACGCGTGATATCAAATCTAACATTTCCTCATCCTCTAATCGCCCCTAAAAACAATAGATTATTAATCGGTTGCAAAAAAAATCTGCCATCAACCCTTAAATGCCCGTTAACCGAGTTTTTTTTTAAAACGTTTTTATAGACCCCTTTATAATGGTCAAAAGTATCTTACAGATAGGGTGTCTTAAAACTTGAACCCAATTTTCGTTAACAAAATTTTTAAGCCAGTATTTATGTTAGCAGTCTCTTTACTTGTATTTTTCCTAAAAAATGCGCTTTTTGTTTATGTATTTTTTGGCTCTAACTTTTTACCCTTGCCGATTCGCAAATCGTGGTTTTTTGTAAAATGTTACAGAGTCTTCTCTATCACGCAAAAAACACAAAATTATAAATAATTTATGAGTTTTTCTATAAATGAGATTTTTTGGAAAGAGACTACTAACATGAACACTGGCGTAAAATGTTCGTTAACGCATGGATCCAAATTAAAAACAATCGATTTTAGACCATGTTCAATGGGGTATAAGAGCCGAAGTAGCTCCAAACTTTTCTGTCTGTTTGTCTGTATTCAAAGACAGTTCCGTAATTTTGGTCTAAATTTGGAGGAGAGTTTTGGACCTTTTCTCAGCAATTTTTCATTTTTCTTTCCAGAAAATTTCATTTTTCTCTCCTTCCCTCATAATTACGGCACTGTGAGAGGTTTTATGAGTTTTAACGTTATTTGAAATTTAAAAAAAGATTTTGCCTTTGCCAAAAAAATTTTTTCATAAGAAAGATCGGTACTAGTTTCCAATAGCAACCGCAAATGACATGAGTTTGGATCAAAAAAAATTTCGGATTTTAACAGGAAAAGCGTCGTTTACCCCCATTTTCTATGCAAGAAATCAATTATGCGCATCCTCAAAACATGAAAATGGTCCCTATACCCGGATTAGAGTCGAAAAGTTGGTGTATTGAAGCGAAAATCGAACAAAATCAACTTTTTCGAAGAAAACAAACTTTCCATAAAGTTTTTTAAGTGCCAAATAAGCTACATTGATTAATGAAGATCAACTTTTTCCAGGAAAAAAAGCAAACGGGAATGTGTACAATCGATTCCTCGCCTAGAAAAACCTATGGAAAGTCGATATTCCGGTAAAAAGTTGATTTTTTTTCGATTTTCGATTCAATACACCAACTTTCGACCCTGAATCCGAATAAGAAGCATTTTCACGCCTCGAAAATGCGTATAATCGATTCCCCCGCATAGAAAAACGGGGTAAACGACGTTTTCCCGGTTAAAATATGAAAAAAATTCGGATCCAGACCCCAGTCATTTGCGGTCGCTATTGGAAATTAGTACCGAACGATCGTTTTAATTGACAAAATCCGTGTTTCAATATAAATAAAAAATTGACTGACATAAAAATTCAACTATGTATAATAAAAATAACCAAAAAGAATTCCAATACATACTTCAACTGAATCCTCCTCCGTAGTCAGTGTTGGATGAAGCGGCGCTCTTGAAAGACCACAATCTGGATTGGCTGTTTCATGAATAAAGCTATTATTCGTCTTCTGTGTTCCTCGAAGATCACTTCTGGCTATTTCCAAGATTAATCCTCGTAATTCAGGCATAATCTCAACTTGTGGCGAAGAAGAAGATCCCTGAGAACCCGCACTCGAAACTTGAGTTGGAGATAAACTTGAGGTAGACTGAAAATCGGCAATATTGACATTTGATACTCCATCTGGAGATGAGTTCGCTCCTAAATCTGGGTCGTACGAAGGGTCGACAATAATTTCCTCATTATGTACAACAGCGGCAGGGTTGAGTTGAACAACGTCGGAAATCTGTTTAGTTACACTATTTTGTAATGAATGATCACCCATCTAAAATTTTCTTATAAGAATTTCCATAATCAAAAGTCAATTAAACAAATTTTAAAAAAAAAGAGATAAATTTGTAGATAAAATTTTGGAGCTTTTTCCACCATTTGTGTGGCACTTATCATGGTCCAAAATTCAAAATTTGTTTTTCTTAAAATAATGTTTTTTAGTCAAAAAACACGTTGTTGATGCTATTTTTGCGTGAAAATCTCAAAACAATGCCAAAAATCGCGTTACTAAGGGTAACACAAAATGGTGGGCTATCAAGTTTTTTAAATTTTTACGGCATTTCTTCTAGGTTTTCACGCAAAAAATAACATCAGCAACGTGTTCTTCGACTAAAAAACCCTAAACGGAAGTTTTTCAATTAATTTTAAAGAAAACAAATTTTGGACTATGATAATTGCCATACAAATAGTAAACTAGCAACAAAAAATTTTCTTTTACACTCAAAAAAGTTGTGCAAAAAATCAAGTGCACAGCATAAATATTAACAGTTTTTGATTCTAAGTACCAGAAATTGAATTTGAAATCCTTGAAAACTTACGATAGCTTGAAAAATTTTTTGTCTAACAAGGAAGTTGATACACTTCTAGCTAGTGTATCAAGTTGTGCGACAGACAAGGGGTCAAAAAAGTTTTTGACAGGCAAGGTGTCAAAAAAGTCGATTTTTTGAAAATTTCTTCAAATCATTCCAAAAACGACTGGAAATTGTTGGGCATAGTCAAAAGCGGTGAAATATGAAGTTTGTGCGAAAAAACAAGTCCAATAAAGGTGTTTTTCGACCTCTCAATCCTTATTTTCGATGTTTTTTCGGGCTCTATATCCTCGGGGAAGTCGTTTGAGGCAATAATTCCAAAAAAATTTATAATCAAATTAGATATGAGGAACAATTTAAGTCCGTTTTCGGCAAAATCTGAGTGTATCCAATTGCGAGTGTTCCTTGTAAGTTTTAAAGGATTTCATTCAGGTGCTGCGCATATAACTAAAAAGTTCGTGATCACTATTTTTAACTGTTGATATTTGACTATTGAAGTCGATATTTGACAAAATTTTCGACATTTCTGAATGATCACCCATTCGGGTTTTTCTATGCGCCGAACAAAAATCTGCCACTACTTTTTCTCCTAAACTTCGAGAAAATGGTTAAAAATGGCTTACAAAAGCAGACCTTTTTGGGATTTTATCCTCATATGGATACCTTCAAAAGTTCTCAAAATCGGCTGAAATTTGGTATTCAGGTGTTTTTCGACATTGGGAACACGAATCCGAAGGAATTTTTTGATTTTGACCACGAGAAGGTAGCCCTACGAGAGTAAAATCCCAAAAAAGATCTGTTTTTGTAAGCCATTTTTGACCATATTCCCGAGGACTAGAAGAAAAAATAAAGGTGGATTCTTGTAAAAAAAACCCTAGAAATATCGAAAATTTCGTCAAAAATCGACTCCTATAGTCAAATATCAACATTAAAAAAGTAATTACAAACTTTTATAACGCACTCTATAACAATTTTTTGAGT
>JAQGCP010000470.1:0-16747 GCA_034699885.1 Acrobeloides thornei
CGGAAATTGAATTTGACTGGCTGGCTGCAGTTATTGAACGAGCTTTTTTGATCATTTTTTCATCTCTATTTTTCTTAATATGTTTTGGTATCAATGGAATTGGGTTTTATAACTGGTATTTTGAGTTAATCGGATAATATTTTAATAAATAAAAGTTTAAAAACTTGTATTATACAACTAGACAAAAATCTACCAAGAGGCCGAGCGCTACGCGCTGGACAAATGCCAGTTGGTGACTTAAAATCTCTGCCAGTTGGAGACATAGATTTATGTCACCAACTGGCAATTGGGGAAATTGCCAGTTGGTGACTTAAAATCTCTACCAAGGCTTAGACTGATCTCGCCGAGTTCCATATCAATCGATTGCCATCTAATGGCAGTTTGGGGGTTTGACCCATGGTCGAGTGGCTATCGCGCTCGGTCTTCACTCATATTCGCCGTTTCGATTGCGTCAATCTTTTTTTACTGTAATAAAAATTCTCGAAATTTTGAGCAAAAATTCGAAATGGCGACAGTTTTTTAAAATTTTTGACACTTGATTCCAATTTTTCGGTTTTTTTGGGCGCCGTGGGGTAGATTTTTTATACTTCTTTGTCGCAACTGTAGGTACCTTTGTAATTTAGATTTTTGTAAGTTTGGTGTTAGCATTTTGTTTTTATTATACTGCTATTACGACTTATATGTGCAATTTCGGACTTGTACAGTCAAACAAAAAATTGGAATAACGTTGCGCTTGGAAGACTCAAGGTAAGAATTGATGCCAATCTGCAAACGTACGAATGTAGTGCGGATGAATAGGTGACATCCGGACTGTAGTTGGTGGTGCTGATATACGTGTGGGCCACAAAAATGGCTTTTAATAATATTGATCTTTAGGGATGAGCCAAAAATAATCACTCACATTCAAGGTGCATCCCTCGTGTACTTCAAGAAATTTTAACCACCGGAAGTTTAATATTAAAAATTGGGTGCATCGGTAAATTTTATACATAGGCTTAATTTTTTTATACAGGGTTGTTCGGAAAGTTTTTTTCAAAGTACCCATAGTGCTATTTTTTAGAAGGTTAGTATATAGCAATCAATTTTAAAATAATCTACTGCTTCATTAGAAATTACTAACATAAGATCTTTATAGTAAAAATTGATATGGTACAACTTTATAGTACATTCGAAAAAATCATATAGTGCCTATAAGTGCCCATTTAGTACACCAAGTGCCCATTAGTACCTATAGTGCCTATAGTACCCATCTAGTGCCCATTAATGCCTATTAGTGCCCATAAGGTGTATCGTAGTATAATAAAAGGAGAAGCATAGTGCCTATAGGCGCTAATAGGCATTAATGGGCACTAGATGGATACTATGGGCACTATAGGTACTTATGGGCACTATAGGCACTACAGTCGGCGCTCGATAAACCGACACCCCTCCGGGGGCTCGATTTATTGAAATTTTTTTAATTTCTAATGAATCAGATTATTTTAAAATTGATTGCTATATAATAACCTTCTAAAAAATAGCACTATGGGCACTTTGAAAAAAACTTTCCGAACAACCCTGTACTCTATGGGTTATTAAAAAGTTTTAACTTGTGCGGAAATGAACCATACACTTTTTTGCAAACCCATTTTGTTTATATAAAAAATAAACTTGCACTTATACTAAAAATACTCAATCAAAAATAGCCATATATCCCACATTAAATGACGAATCTTAATATTTCGTGTTGCCAAGGAATTTTTCAATCTTTTGAGAAAATTTGACAGGCGAAAGCCAATTTCGGATGTATTAAGTGCAATGTTACACGTCAAATCGGAAGTGGCATTTGGCCGAAAATTTCAAACCTGAATTTCTTTGCCTCCTTAAATGACGAATCTCGAGCCAATCTCAATTCATTCAAGCTCATAAAAATCGCCAGATATATAGAATTAGACGCTTCATTTATTGGTAGCTGTCAAATAACTCCCAGCAGCATGTGTCCAATCTTATTCAAATTTATGGTATTTATTTTGGTTATAGTTATATGTATTGGATTGGGAAGTTCTCAGCCGATATTATCAGATGAAGAGAGGACTAATATAATGGTGAGATTACCATATTTACGAATTATTAGCAGGGATACTCTATTGTCAAAAATGAAGGTAGCGAGCGCTTTCATTTTTACATCCTTAAAAAAATTTTCAATTTTTTAAAATTTTTATGGGGATTCATATTGAAATAAAGTAAGGGGAGAAGACCAAATGAAGGTTAAGAGTAAAAAAATTAAATTTTCAACATTTTTCCAAATCATATGAAGTACTGGAAGCCGCACTAGGGGAGAAGAAGAGGTGAGTGTGAAATCCCCCCTCCCTCATAGCGATTTACACACTCACCTCTTCTCCTTCCGAGAGCTTTCTACACTCGCCTCTTCTTCTCCCTTCTCCGAGCGCATACAAAAGAGAACTTTTTTGAAAAAAATAATATGTACAATTCGGCCGGCTCCAGGGCCACTCAACCCACGGACAACTCAACCTAAAGAGTGGGTTGAGTTGTTTGGGCCTAAGTCCCAGGCCTAAGCCTAAAGTCTAAGCCTAAGGTCTAAGCCTAAGGCTAAGAAAAGTCCTATAGATTTTTTGTTTGAGTTGTATGGGCTGAATTGTCCTGGATTAAGTTGTCCTGGGTTGAGTTGTCCGTGGGTTGAGTTGTCCTAGGTTGAGTTATCCGGGTTGAGTGGTCCGTGGGTTGAGAGTGTCTGCCCCCCCCCCAATTCGGCCTAACCCTCATCTAACTCGTTTCACCAGGTTTTAGTTTCGGAGAGGGGGCTAAGGGGAGCCATTTTTTAGATTTCAGAGGGGGCTTGAGCCTGCTTAGCCCCCCTCCCTTCTGTATACGGTCCTGTACCCATTGTTTCCCAGATTCAGTGCCAAGGAAGCATTTCAAGGTTCAGCAATCGATTTTTTTTAAACCTCTAGGATCAATTTCCGCAATAATCGGATGTAAAACTTAAAGACTGGGAACTTATTGACTGAATACTTTCCTGTTATATCTCATTTTTAGGCTTATCTTGCACCTCGTCGCAATTTTCCTAGCATAAAACGAAGTTTTGATGATCCCTGGTCTTCAATTATGAATGGCAAACTTTTTCAAGATATTGATGAAAGTAGAAGTGGTATGAATTATAAAGGCCTTCGAGGATGAGTATAAAAAACTATTTTTAACCATTTTTTGCCACAACTTTGTACTATTTCTGTTAATAAATTTTTGCATTAGTTGAAATTTATTTGTAAACAAATTACAGAGTGAGTAAAAAAGTGCATTTTTGGGGTCCGAAAAATTTTTTGAGACCGAAAATTTTTTACTAAAAATGACCCATATAGGGGGTAACAACACCTAATTTTATGCGGGGAATCGATTGCGCGTATTACCTAAGCATGAAAATGCTTCTTTGGCCCTGATTCTGGAAACGGAGTTGGTGTATTGAAGCGAAAATCGAAAATTTTTCTTTGCGTCAATACACCAATTCCATTCCCTGAATCAGGGTCGAGATAATTTTTCTATGCTTAGAAAATGTGCGCAATCAATTCCAAAAAAATTACCCCAAGGTGGATGCTTTCCGGGCAAAAATAGAAACTTTGTCGATTTTCGCTTCAATACACTAACCCCCTGAATCAGGGTCAAGGAAGCATTTTAATGCTTCGGGAATGCGCATAATCGATTCCTCGCATAAAATTACCCCCTTTATGGGTCATTAAGTAAAAAATTTTCGGTCCCAAAACATTTTTCGGGCTGCAAAAATCACAAAAATGTACTTTTTTACTCACTCTCTAGTGATGAAATACTATAAAAGCTAGAAAAAATTATACCATATTCAAAGATTAAAAAATCAATCTTTCGGCTTAAATCCTTGAATAAGAAGCCAGTTATGGTTATCATCGTCAATGAACTGCAGCTTATTTTCCCATCCAATCAATGTCTTTTTATATAGTTCTTCACCAAATTTCTAAAAAATATTGTTTGCACATTTTACGGAACACGGTGGTCCAAAATGAAAAAAATGAAAACTGAGCAAAATTATAAAAACGGCTAACGCCATTCGATTCAGCTCAACGAGACAAGTAAAACGAGGTATATATCGATCACAGCATTAAGAAAACTTACATGGCTGAGTGGTTAGTGTGATAGCTTTACAGTTTATAGGTCGAGGGTTCGAACTCCGCTTCAAATTTAATGTTTCCAAATTTCATAAAAATTTTTGCATATCTTTATTTTGGTCTCTAAAACACTTTGCAATCATTTTTTGGCCATTAAATACTTGCTGGAGATGTATAGTAAGGCCAAGTTTTTAATGATTTTGCCTCATATAAAACCAGACCTTACTATATATATCCAGCAAGTATTTAAAAAATGATAGCAAAATGTTTTAAAGACCAAAATAGAAATATGCAAAATTTTTCATGGAATTTGGACAACTTTAATTTCATCCGGGATTCGAACCCCCAACCTATATTTTAAACCTGTCACACTAACCACTCGGCTATATGAGTTTTCTTAATTTTTTGATCGATATATACCTCGTTTTATTTGACTCATTGAGCTGGATCAAATGGCGTTAACATTTTTTATAATTTTGCCCAGTTTTCATTTTTGACCGTCGTGTGAAACATAGGTCGGCAAGGGGGGAGCCTCCCCCTGATCCACTCACTCATGTACCCAAAATTGAGGAGGGACCACCTCATGGAGCCTGCTGAACAGTATGGGCCAAAAAAAATTGGGTGCCAGAAGACTATCTCAAGCTAAAAAAAGGTCCTTTTTTGGTGGAGGACCACCTCATCGGGGATCCTTCCCCCCCCCCCCCACCTTGCCGACCTATGGTGTGGAACTCCTTTTACGCACCTCAATAAAGTCCACTTTATTTTGAACAGCCTTATCTCTTTCTTCGAACAAAATCTCTTTAAATCTCGGCGTCAAATTTTCTGTATGAACATGTTCAAATCCAGTTGTTCTTGCCAGAGCGTCGAGTTCTTTGATATTTTTCAAGAAATAGTGACGACTATTGACATAGTCCAAAAATTTTGGCTTGAGTTCTCCAAAGCCTTTTCCGTACAGAGTAATGAGGAATTCTCCTCCGGGTTTGAGTACATCCTAAAAATTAAAAAAAATCAAAAATCAATTTTTTGAAAAAAATTAAAGTGAATTTTTAATTTAAAAAAATTGAAATCATTCATCAAAATTATATATCATCAATCAAAATTTTATTTATAAATTTTAAATATGACAGAAATGGGGATTTTTTAATGTATTAGATTTGAAGAATGAGAAGTAAAATTTTCGAAAAATTAAAATTGAGTAAGTGGGTATGCTCTATATAACTAGCTAGATTTAAAAAAATTGAAATTGACATCTGGATGATGTCCCTTGTAAGCCTAAATCTAAGTTTAAACCTAAGCCCAAGCCTAAGCCCAGTACCGTAATTAATGGGGGAGCTTTGGGAGGCCCTACTTTCATAAACTTTTGATGTGTTCTAAATTGATATTTTTGTAAAATTTTTTATCACTCACCTGTTGAAAAACTTATGTACATTTAATTTTTGCTGGAAGAAAATTTTAGCAACTTACATAAATAATATGAAATAGCTTTTTCAGATCCGAAATATGCTGAACACAATCTCTGCTAAAAACCAAATCAAATTTATTCTTGTCATGCTTATAAATCGTAGCATCACAAATTTGATATTGTACCCTATGATCTTTATCTCTTTGGTTTCTTTCCAGTGCATGAACTAACATATTCGAACTCAAGTCGCAGCCTAGGACATGGACACCGAATTCCTGAATTTTTATAAAAAAATTTTAGACAGAGAAAATTTTACCCTAGCAACTTGTCTAGCACCACCACCAATACCAACTCCAATATCTAACATGCGAATTTCAGGGCGTAAAGTTTTAAATTTTTTCAAAATTTTGAGATTCTCTGGAGCACCACCTAAAAATTATTTCCTTAAAAATTTAGTTTTTTATCATCCTTTATATATGCATGAGTCCACAAACGAAAAGGGTTGAAAAAGGTCATTCGTCTCATTTCCATGGGCCTGCTCTCCCTGTGCTCCCTCATTCCACGACTCTCTACTAGGGTTGGAGGGAAAATTTTCCCGTTTCGAATCGAGAATTCTTAAATTTTAAGGGAGGACCAAGACAATTTTTCTTAAATTTTTCATTTCCCGATTTTCCCGAAGAAAAATTTCCCGATTTCGGGAATTTCCCGCCCGATTATGATTTCCGTGCTAATAAGAATTTCTCGTTCTCGCCAACCCTACTCTCTACATATTGGGGGGGGGGGGGATGCCGAACTCTAACCAATAAGATCGGTATAGGTATCGCTAAGAACATCAAAATATACCAGGGCTAATAAAATTTTCTCCAAAAATCCACTCGTACGCCTTAACATTATCTTCAGTGTATTGAGTTTTATCCAAAAAGTCTCTAAACGTCACCAATTTTTGGTCATATAGTTGAAGATCACGAGATTTCGAAAGCACCCAATAGACATCCAAAAAGTTTGAACCGACCTAAAAATTAATTTTTGACAAAAAATGTGAAAAAAAGCTCTTACATAAAGCGAAGCTTCAACTTGCTTCATCGTATAAAATTCAAAACCTAAGGCCTCATTTGTATATTCAGAAGAAGTTAAAAATACATCGAAGAGTTTTGTGAGATTAGGGATTGTGTTGATTGGAAAGTTTTCTTAAAAAAATTTGAATTGAGTTTTTTTTAAATTGATACTAGTATGATCTGGGGCCCCAACCAAAAATTTTCAATTTTTTTCACCAAAATTGACATTTTCTGTGGATTCTGATCTTAACAACAGTAATTTTTAAGATGAAAATCTCAGAACAAGGTTGGTGAAAATTTTTGGAGTGGGGTTCCCCATATTTGTACCCAGGGCCCAAAAAAGTGCTAGCACCCAGCATCCATCGCACCCAATGGGTGATGGCACCCATGGGTGCTACCACCCATCAGCACCCACCAATGTATGCTTTTGGGTGCTGGGTGCTAGCACCTAACTTTTCGAGCCCTGTTTGTACTAAAAATTTACCTAAATTTTCATGAATTACCGCAATTCCTTCAGGCTGCAGAGATTCTAACATCTTTTTTAAGAGTTCACAAATTTTCTCATTATTTTCAACAATCTAAAAACTTTGATTGCCAATGACGAAAATACTTCCTGAATCAGTTTCAATACACCTACTCAGTGGCATAGGGGAAGGGTCAGCTAGGATGGACGCCAGTGCTATAGCCAGGAAGGGGTAATTTTAGTGACCATACATGAGCAAGGGAGGGGGGACTGGGCCAAAAATACGAATTGAATTCGTGTTTGTAAGCGTTTTTCATACCAAAATACGAAATGGGTCCTTAATTTTTTCTTTAAAATTTTTCCAATACGACGAATAGGGGGAGCCAACGTATGTTGGTGACCTCATAAGGGTCCCTAAAAACTTCAAAATTACATTTTTGTAGTTCAAAATGTTTGATAAAACAATTGCATCATAATAATCATGTTGAGAATCCAAATGAGAAATTCCGACATCAACTTTGGCACGCTCTTCCACAATTTCAACGAGGTCTTGTCTAAATCTCTTTTTTAAATTCAAAATTATTTTTAAAAAATACTTCAACTTTTCTTGTTTGGGATCAACATCAATAAGGACACGCTCAATTCCAGCAATAAGCTTTTTGGGGTGTGTTGTTACCGAATTCCAAAGTTCACGAGCTACCGCTGCCATGTTAGAAAATTTTTATAATCTATAAACTTTTTAAGTCTTGTAGTCAGGTCCGGGTCCAGAATTTCAACTTTTTAAAATTTCAAGTACTTTTAATAAACTAAAAGCTACAGGGTAATCAAAAAGTTTGTCACATTTTTACATCCAAATTTTTGAAGCCTGATCTCCTTTTTTCAGAAATTTGTGACCAACTCGGTCAAATCGCATCCGTGTTTGATAGTTTCTATTTTATTTCTTTTCGCTTATCACAGTGTATTAGATTCTATGGTCAATGATGATTGTTGAGCACGGGAAAAGATCTAAACATCTATTCAAAGACCTAATTTTTACCTTTTTTTTGGCCTGTAAAAAATTTTTTATTCTTCAAGCTAATTTTCTCATGAAACTAGAACATTTACATTTACGTATCGTTTCCTGTTAGAATTATGAAAAAAGATTTAAAACTCGATTTTCTAGTGAATTTTCTTTGATTTGAGACCCCTCGAGAGTAGGTCAAATAGATTTTTAGATGCTTTCCCGTGATAAAAATTCTTCATCGAACACAAATTCAAATGAGCCGTGATGAGCGCTACAGAAATAAAAACGAAATTATCGAAAACGAAAGCGATTTGAACAAGTTTGTCATCAATTTCTGAAAAAATCATCAAAATCGGCATTTGGGGTGCAGGAAGAATTGGGCAATGGTTAAAAAGTAAACATCTGGGAAGAATAATTTTTGCGTCAAAAATTTTCCCCATCCCTGACTTGTATGTTGGCAAAAGATCGCATCAAAAAGTTGTACTGGAGCCGGAGATAAGGCTTCAAAGATTTGGACGTAAAAATGTGACAAACATTTTGATCACCAGAAAAAACACGTTTTCCTGATAGCTAGGACGGGGTAAAATAGTTGAAAATCCTGGGTCCGGACCTGCTGGTAAATATGGAAAATTGGCTAAAATCTGAATCAATAAAAGTCGCAACAAGGGATCTAGCAAAATTGCAAACGCAAAAATTTCTTCATTGTCTGGTTTCTGTCGAATTTATAAAAGAGAAAAAACTTAGTGAAAAGACCCTTTTGCTGAAGCCGAATCAGCAAAGGGTCTTTTCACTAAGTGTTTTCTCTTTTATAAGTTCGACAGAAACCAGACAATGAAGAAATTTTTGCGTTTGCAATTTTGCTAGAGCCGCAACAAGTAAATAACCTAAAAATGTCTCATTATATATTCCCAAGAATTTTCTCATTAATCAAAACTATTCTTGTTAGATCCCATCTTACGCTCAATTCTGATAAGGAAAATGCCTATAAAGAACTTCCCGACATAGAATATAAAAAATAAACACAGGTCAAATGTGTAGACCGATTGTTAGTCGTAAACATGGGACGAGAGAAAATTGCGAACTGAGAGGAAGACTCTGAGCATTGAACAGTTTCATTCGTGTATATGACAATCTATCCGTCTGTGCTTTCCTTTTGCCTATACCCATATTTGTAATAGCAGTATGGATAGGGAGAAAACACTTCCGCATAAAAAATATTCGAGAACGGATGAGATGTCAAATACAACAAAAATTTAAAACAATAAAAAGGTTCATAAAAAATTCAAATTTCCTTATAACGCGTAAAATTTTTGCGCCCCTTTTTTCTTCAATAGGGCTGGCGGGATCTTGATGATTTTGATCCCTAAAATTGCCATTTTTTGCGATTTCGGGATCCCGAGACGATCCTAGACCAAAAATCAAACATAAAAAAAACTACTAATCTTGATCATTGATCATACAATTTTTTACTTATGTTCACAAATCAAGTTTCAAAACTGTGTATTAGATAAATAAAATTTGTAAAAAATCTCATTTTCTAAGAATTAAAAAACTTTTTGATAATGGGAATTTCTCAGGACAACATAAATTTTAATAAATTTTTACCAGCCTTATTTGAAATGAACTCGATCTTCTGAGAGACTCTGTAGGTCAAAATTAAGTTTTCTACTTTTTACCCTAAGCCAAATTTTTTATCAGCTTTAGATACGCATTTTTTTCCCACTGTGGTCCACCGTGTAAAAAAAATTGACTTCGGGTGGGATCGAACCCGTATTATATTGGTAGCTCTGGCCTTCATATTAATAGTCTGACTCCTTAGCCACTAGGCTATGGTGCCCCAACTTTTTTGGACTTTGCGCGGGAAGCGGAGTATATTTTGATACATAATTACGTACTCGGTTGCACTTTATAAAATTTGTAAAAAATCTCATTTTCTAAGAAATAAACAACTTTTTGATCATGTGAATTTCTCAGGGTGAATTTCTCACAAATTTTGATAAATTAAATTTTTTCACTTGATCAATTTTTTTCACTTGATGTGTACTTGGTCTTCTGAGAACCTCTGTAGGCAGAGCCTGAACTTTTAATATTTTATTAAAAGGTAAACAGAAAGCCTCAATTCACATTTTTATAAAATTGTTAAGTAGCAGTGCTGTCAAAATTTCTTTTTTCCTGAAAAATGTTCATACCTTCGTACGAAAGTTCATACTTAGTTGGTTTTGGATTTGTACAGTTATGGGGAGCTGGAAACACGCCTAAACACCCCCCCCCTAAAACGCTTTCCCTTCAAATTTGGGGGAGGGGTACATGGCATTGCGTAGCGGTTTTGGAGGTAGACCGATCAAAAATTTTGAGATTTGGACAAATTAAAAAAATGGAGTAAAAATAGAAAAAGCTCTGTCGACCAATGTTGAAAATGGTCAAAACATGGAGTTTGTGGTTACAATTTCTCAATTTTCTCAAAAATTATGAGTCGGATTAAAAAACCGAAAGCGGGATCATGTTCCCCGTAATTCAATTCCCAAGAAGGGTGAAAAACCGCATCGAAAACGGAATTGTCTATGCAGATCAGGGGGCGAAGAAAAGGGTGGTACCACTCCACCCATCACCCCGGGTGGTACCATCCTTTTGCCTCCTGATGCAGATATCAACTTGAATGTCATCAAGTTAAAAAAACGCATTTTTCATATGTTTGTTTAAATTTGCATTACAACGAAACCCTGAATTCGCCAAATGCTGCAATTTGCATAAAAACGTATTAAAACTGTCAAATTTGACACTTTTTTGTTGAAAATTGGGGGATTTAGGACAATTTGAGTGCCCTATTGCTTAAAATAGGATGTCTCCATGTTTCGGGTCTCATGCACAGTATCAGGGAGATGACGTCCACCTATTAAATTTCTATGCTCCAGATCCTCGTAACTGTAAAAGTTCAAATCAGTCATTCGTATCGAACATTTTTCGAGAAAAAGTACAAATTTTGGCAGCATCGTTAATAGTTGCAGTTTATTTTTAGTTTTAAACACTATTGAACATTAATATGAATATAACAAATACAACAGAAATAGCTCCAGCACCGATCCGACCATGGATTCGTATTTTTGGTGCTAGTTCATATGCTGTGATGGCTATAATTTCTTTAACAATGAATTTAATTTTAATGGTTGTCTTAATAAAAGTACGTAGATTTTATTATGATTGACCAGATCAGAGTTGTCTCGAGCCACAAAGATCGTCAAAATGGCTATTTTTGCACAAAAAGTCGATTTTATGATCAAACATGCTAATTTTAAATCATTTTTTATTTTTCAAAAATCATATTTCAGGGCCATAAACAATTCAAAACCATGTCTTTCTTTATTATTGCATGGCAAATGTTGATCAACGACCTGTTAAGTTTGGTGTTCATTCAACTAACTTTGGCAGTACCTATAACTTATGCCGGCCATGCAATTTATCCACCATTATTTACGCAATGGGTTGCTACTATTGATACATTTTGTTATAATGGACTGTTATTGTTTTGCTTCGCAATGACCTTAAACCGATTTTTGGTATTCATGTGGCCGAGTTTGAATGATTCATTGTTTACCAGGCCAAGGATTTATGGGTAAGATGGCAAAACGTTTAAGATTTTACACCCATCAACATCAATGCGGAGACGCAGAAGTGCCAGATAAATATTTTTTGTACTAAAAAACTCACTTTTTTGTACTAATAACTCGCTTTTTGTATTAAAATTACTTTTGCGAGATTCTTTGTCACTTTCTGAAGACTTGGAGCCACTTTTCGGGACTCAGAGTCCCTTTTTTTGGGGGACTCGGAGCCACTTTTTTGAGATTCTGAGCCAAAGCAAACTCCGAGTCCCCGGAAAGTGATTAAGAATCTCGAAAAACGTAATTTTAGTACAAAAAAGTGAGTTTTTTAGTACAAAAAAATATTATCTAGTTCATAGGTCGGCAAGGTGGGGGAGAGGGGACCCCCGATGCGGTGGTCCCCCCCCCCCTCAATTTTGGGTCCGTGCGTGCGTGGATCAGGGGAGAGAGGCTCCCCCCTTGCCGACCTATGATCTAGTTGCGCCCTGTATCTCAAAAACGTACACTTGGATCAATCCGTATCTGTGTATTCTTTGTACTTCGGACGGACGCATACCTGAGCAGCGGGGGTTCATATTTTTCAAAAAAATTACGAGGGCTAAAGGGACAACCTCGAAAAATTCGGGACCTTCAAAGTTGAACACCAAAAAAGGGTCGAAAATTTTTTAAATGAATATTTTACTTTTACTACTTTATTTGCTCATTTTTTTCAAATCGCCTGAATTTTTGTATACAGGGGTTTTCAATATGGGGAATTTGAATCCGAAGGAATTTTTTGATTTTAACCACTAGAAAGTTGAGAAAGTCGCTCGTTGGCAAATGTACTACCGCACTTCCTGACTAGAAATTTTTTGTCACTGTACTCTATTCATATTCTTGTCTTATTTTTCTTAACATTTCATCAAATTTTTAGAGTTATTATCATTGTTTGGTTATGCGTACTTGGGCACACAACTGCATTAAATTTATGTGGTTGTTGGAAAACTTATAATGCAGAAGGTTTTTTTTACATAAATTTGAAATTATTTAAAATATTTTTTACAGCATTTTATATCGAATACACTTGTAAAGAAGCGACCACTTTTTTCGAAGTATTCTTTACCACGGTAAGCTAAAATCAAGGGCTTGAAAGAAAAACAATTTTTTAGTTAGACCTCGGTGCAAGCACATACCTACCACCTTTTATGTTAATTTTATACGTAATAATTTTCCTGGAAATTAAATTCAACATTTCGTATTCTATAAGAAATTGCCGTAAAATTGAAATAATGGTTATGAGGGATAAGAAAGAAATCAGTATGCTATTCCAGGTAAAGATTTTGTTTTTCTATGATGTTTCAATTGTAAAATTCGGAAGTTTTCAATGTAACATTCGGAGGTTTTGGGGTTTCCCGGGGGTCTTATACTACGAGGCACTGACCTTGTATTTCTGTTCAAAAGCGCAATGGATTTCTGCAGGTCTTCGCGATCGGTCTTGTTGAGTAAACGTTACCAAGCTTCTGAATTCGTGTAACGCTTAATTAAACGGCCTAAAATAGGGAAGTCATCGCGGGTGCAAACCCGATAAAAATATCAAAACTGAAACTGGGTAGTGGATGAGTACTAATGCATGACGACATCGAACTCACTCTTTCCATTGATTGTTCTTGTTTTCTATAGTCTGTGTGTGAGCACTTGTAGCTGGGTCGATGAAGTTGAGACCATGATTTAAAGTGAGATGGCGTAATCCTCTACGAGTAAACGCTTTAAGCGATAGGCTCGTCAGCGGTCCGTCATGATAGTCGTGTTTGGTGTGACATGGCGTAAGATCAAGGGTATCAACGTGGCGGCGTCCCTTCCATTTTATAATATAACGATACGAACGTGTTTTTCGACTAAAAAACCCTAATACGATGTTTTTTAGTCGATTTTAAAATAAAATTGTTTGAAAGTTCAGGCCTCGATAAGTGCGGTTCAATAAATGAACTAGCACCAAATATTTCGAAATCAACATAATTTGGGTAAATTTTTAGAGCGTTCTCATCTGTGTAGTATTCGAATTAGAAAACTTGGCTTTTATTTTTGTTCCACAGATCCCAGCAAAAGGTGATTTAAGCCCCTTCATAAACTTTTTTCTAACATGGAGCAATTTATTGTTGAATACCATTCATTCAATTGTAGTATTCTCGTTTAACTCCATGGTCAGAGCTAAATTAAAAGAAATATTTTCGAGCAAAAAATCAGAAGTTGCTGTTATCAAAAGTTTTATAGACCCAAATGTGGCAACGCTCGCAGCACGAAGATCCATCAAAATTCACACCGTCACTAATGCAGCAAGTGATCGGCATTAAGATTTAAAAGAAAATTTTGTTTTTTTAATAAAAGTACCGAGCGCTTCGCGCTAGGGGGAGGGTGTGGTTCATAGCGGCAGTCCCGAGCAAAACTCAACGTTAAAAATGTATTAGTTATTACTAATACTGTTTTATTATTCGTTGTTATAGCAAGCTTTTTTTTGAAAAACATTTAAAAAATTTTTTTGAGAGAGGTACCCCATAAAAGTAGTGCCGATCGTCTTCTCTCATCGTCCTTACAACTTTTGTTTTAGCGTTGAGGGTTTAAATCAAATGTTCCCGAGATCGTCTGGACACACAGACACACATTCCATGTTTAATTAGTAGGATATATTCACTTTGCAAATAAATTTATTTTTAATCAACTTGTTCGTTTTTATAAAATTGTTTTAAGTTATCTTTGTAGAAAGTGCCCCAAAAAGGGCAATTTTGCAATTTTTTCAAAATTTCTTATTTTTCACTAAAATAACCCTATAGGAGGGTTTTACTATGCGAGAAATCGATTGCAAGCGTTGCCGAACCTTGAAAATACTTCCCTGACCCTGATTCAGGGAAAAGATGTGAAGCGAAAATAAGCTAATATAGTGTCAGGGAAGTGTCTTCAAGGTCCGACAATGCGCACAATCGATTCCTCACATAGAAACGCGCCCACCTATAAGGTTATTTTTGTGAAAATTAAAAAATTTGAAAAAATCACGCAAAATCACATAATTACTCCTTTTTGGAACACCCTGTAGAAACACCTAGAAAGGGCAGTTAAGATTTTCTGACAAGGGAACTGTCAGACTGGAAAGATGCGAATTTTTTCCAAATAAAAGCTAAAACTGTTCCTTATGGTCTAAAATGGCAGGGGAAATCGAAAAAAGTGCAATTGAGCCTTCCCAGAAGGTATAGAGCCCTCAGAACATCGAAAAATAGCGTTTTTTAGTGTTTCTGAAGGAAATGGGGGGCTCGAAAAACACCTTTATCGGGCTTGTTTTTTCGCAAAAACTTCATATTTCACCGTTTTTGACTATGCCCAACAATTTCTAAGCGTTTTTGGAATGATTTGAAAAATTTCAAAAAATCAACTTTTTTGACCCCTAGGGGTAGACAGTATACACAAGCATAGTTCGAGGCGGGAAGAAACAAACAGTGTTGTCGATAAGAGGGCGAAAAAGTGGTACCACCCAATTCACTGGACCATCCAGCCGCAAATTTTGAAATATTGAAAATTGAGAATCCAAAAAATAACAAATTGACGAAAAAACGAAAATTTGCCAAATTTATCAAAAATTTTAAAATCTATTACACAAATTTGAAAAAAAATTGTCAAAATTGAAGAATTCAATAAAAGTACAAAATTCTTGAAAGGAGATAAAAATGCGTAAAAACTTTTATTAAAAAACATCAAAAATTGTAAAATTTTTCAAATATTCAAAAATTTTCAAAAATTAAAGAATCATTAAAATCGAAAAATTTGTCAAAAATGAAAAATTCATCAAAAATCGAAAATTTTAACAAAAATTGAAAATTCAACAATAATTGAAAGCTCTGTTCAAATCGAAAAATTCGTCAAAAATGAAAAAATTTATTAAAAATGATTTCTTTCCTCTATGTGCAAATTTTCGACCCCAATCGGATACGGATAAAATCCGAGGATACGGATTTATCCGCAATCAGATCAAAATTCTGACCTCAAATTCGGATTCCTCACTATCAAAAATCTAGAGTTGATGTACAAAACCATTTCTCTAGCCTTTAAAATCATCGAGATAGGCTTAAAGCAAATTTTAAGCAAGGGGTCATCCAGATATTACGTAATCAAGTGGAGGGAGGGATAGCCAAATAATTACGGGGGGGGGTCAGGTCAATGGTTACGTAATCACAATGTATCAAATTTTTTGTTTCAATTTTTTCGAATTTTTTCAATTTTTCCGAATTTTGATCGAAGTTAATCCTGATGCTCTATTTCTCTGTGTACATAGGTCTCCGAATTTCGCATATGTAAATTAGCAGTATAATTTTTTATTTTTAATTCTTGTTCCATCGTGTTCTTCGTGAAACAATTTTTTGTAAAAATGACCCTATTGGGGGTAAGTTGATGCGAGAAATCGATTGCGCGCACTCCCAAAGCGTAAAAACGCCATCTTGACCAAGTTTTCGTGAAAAATCGCCTATTTTTTTCGCTTTTTTCATCTTTTTTCGTCAAAAAAGGCGAAAAAATAGACAATTTTTCACGAAAACTTGGTGAAGATGGCGTTTTTACGTTTCTGGAGTGCGCGCAATCGATTTCTCGTATCAAATTACCCCCAATAGGGTCATTTTTACGAAATTTTTTTTCTCCAAATGGTCGCAAAATGCATTTCCCTTTAAGTTTAAAAAAATTTATTTTTTGTAGTTTAAAATGTCACAAAGAAAAAATTTAATCGTTATTCGACACGGTGAACGAGTTGATTTCAATTTTAACTCTAATGGATTTTCGTGGTTAGACAAAGCTTTCGATAGTGATGGAAATTATATTCGCTTCGATTTAAACATGCCAAAAATTTTACCAAAAAGAGAAAATGCTCGTCAAGCTTATTTAAGTGATCCACCCTTGACTACACTGGGTTATTTTCACGCTAAATGGGCAGGTATTAAACTTATGAAAAGGTCGAAAAAATGAATTTTTAAGGAGAAGTTTTGTCAGAAAATGGGATAGAAATTAGTCAAATTTATACTTCACCATCTTTAAGATGTGTTCAAACTGCTAATGCAATAATCGAAGGTAAAATTTTTCAGATGGT
>JAQGCP010000471.1:0-16727 GCA_034699885.1 Acrobeloides thornei
CTATGACACCGCCTCCAGCAGCTCCATGCCCAGGTTCATGTTGCCCCACGGGAGGCATGTGGTCTTCATGGACGTTAGTTGGGAACTGCAGTGATACGTGTGGAGGTTTCGGATATGCCAATTTTACGAGAACATGCTTAACTGATTCAAGTTGTCCATGCAGGTTGGTAAACTCATTAAAAATTGAACAAGCATGCAGACCAAATTATAGCCCTAAATTGAGCCTCTTGGACCATCCCCTCACAATTTGGGAGAAGGGTAGGGGCAGTATCATAGGCAAGGGGACAGGGGAAAGATGCCCTAACTTTTTTTAAAAAAAAGTCTCATAAAAATAAGTTTAGTGGAAACGCTACAAAAACTGATCATTGCAATTTCTCACCACCTTGTTTATTTCCAAGAAGTTCATGCATTTCTGGCTATTCAACGCATGGCATGAACGGCTCGTTTGTTTGTGCCCCTACCACAGCTATGCCTCCACCAACGGCTTCATGTTGCCCACCCGGAGGACTATGGTCACCATGGAGTTCTTGGTCAAACTGTACCGATACATGTGGAGCATGTGGTACTGCTATGCGAACAAGGGTATGCGGATCAGCTTCTTCTGGATGTCCTTGTGATAGGTATAAATAAAATTTGCATGTTAGATGGTAAAAGAGAAGTTTTTAGCACAACAGGATCAACTTCTGAAACACTTCCGTGTAATCGTCAGCCTTGTATTTATCCTAAAAGTAGTTGTTGTTCTCCGTATATGCCAATGAATGTGAGTAATCAAATTTTGTGTTGGAATTAATTTATTTATTTATGTATTGGGTTGGTGCTAATTAATGTGGATTTTTGATTTATATTTTATGTAAATAAATAATCGTAAAAGCAATGAAAAAAAATATTCAAATGATCATTCTGGAGAATAATTACCATCCGCTTCAATTGCTGCTTCCCATGGGCCTCGTTATAATTCAAGTCGCGAGCACTGCGACAGCCCGCGAACTGGTCCTTTAAAAAAAATTTATTATAAATTGAAGTTCAGGCGTTTTTAAATCGAACATTACTTGAATGATCTAACTAGAGGACTCCATAAAAGGCTTTAACATTTTCGAAAATATCGAGATAACTGCTCTTCTATAAGGTTTTACACAAAACGTTGTCATGACACAATTAAAAATTGGTATCCAAGCGAATCCCATATTCAATATGATGCTAATTTCTGGATTTGAAATGCCAAAAAACATTGATACGACAATGTAGATAAGTGGAATCATGAGAAGAAAAATTGGTGAAAGCATCTAAAACTATGTTGTTTCTAGGGAAAATATAAAGTAATCCTGTTGAAATTTATTGAAGAAAAAACTAAAATTTGGGAGACTTTTTTCAACATTCCTTCACCATTTTTATGCAAAAATAAAGATTTCTTTGTGTTCAGAGTTTCGAAAAACCCCACAGAAACATCCAAACAAACTTTGGTAATTAAAAACTTAAAAAGAAGTTCTAGATGACCCCTAGGTTCAACCTAGGGGTCATCCAGTATTACGTAATCATCTTGGGGAGGGTCGGAACTCCTCATAAAAATTGATTACGTTAGTGCATTTTTGATGATTACGTTAAGGGGGGGGGGGGTAAACCACCAAAAAGTTGATTACATAATATCTGAATGACCTCCTAGGTAGAAACCAAATCACAAGCAAATTGACAGTCATGATTAAACTTAAAAATCGATATACCTGACAAAACAATGCCTTAGTAAGCTGCGCTTGAGCTTTTAGTGTTTTCATCTGAATATGTTTTGATGAAGTTTTAAAGAATCTCAACATTTGATATATACAATACATAATTGTTGCATAGCTAGCCAGATTCGTCAATAAATTTAAGGCCAGTACAATTTTTAATATTGTATTGCTCTAAAATTCGTTATAGAATTCGTCGTTGATATTTTCTTACAGCATCAGCGCGTAGTCCCAACGGAACATTCTTGAACGAGTTCCCATCAAAGAATAAAAAGCCTATATTTTCATTTGCTAGAGGTATATCTTGCAGGGAAGGGAAACAACCGATAAACACAAGAATTACATATATTAGTGTAATTCCAAAAGGAATTGTCAGATACCCAACATAATGTAGGCGATCTATTTTATGGCTTCTAGAAATTTCTGTTTTGAATTTGAATGTGTTGAATACTTGCAAAAGACCATGTACCGATAGACGAATTGTATAGGAGATGATGGAACTAGGAGGGTAAACGAAGCAGCCCATAATAAAGTTATTGCGTAGTGAAACCCTCTCGAATCGAGATTCATACAATTGAAACTGTTGAGAACTAGATAAGCAGTGTTGTCGTCTAGAAGGATAATCTAAAAAAAATCGTTTTTGCTTTTCACAACTTTTTTACCGGGGCTGAGATTAGCGTACAGATTCCAAAAAACAAGTCAACCGCACATCCTTGAATTAAAATCCTGCGATATGATTTCATTTCCATCGTTGTCTTAGTTTTAATGAGAACCATCAGAATACAACAGCTAAATATTCCAATAATAGAAAATGCTGTTACGTTAATTCTATGTACAAATAGTAAAATATTCGGCATTCTGTTTTATCCGAATAAAGTAAATGTAACAAATCAAAAAGCACAACTATTCCTCGTAGCGTACTCGAAATCACTTGAACTAATGTATTCAACATCACTCTAGTCCACCAAGATCTATGGTAGACTAGAATGTTGTTGAACCTAAAATACACCTAGAATATACAAGTTAACATTGATTCCCTTAGGCCGTAATTATAAAGTTCGCCAGGTGTATAATTTTCCACTACGCCAATAAATATGATTAGTGGTTAATGAAAACATGAGAATAATCTCTAAACGTTTACTGAGAACCGTAGTTAAAAATAATTACGACTCAATCAGAAAAAGCATGTAATGATGTGTGATTTCTTAAGAGAAAATATTCAGGCAATTTGTGTAAAATCAAAAATTTAGGTCACAAGAATTCATTGTAGTTGAAAAAAGAGACTCGAGACACTCTCCGCTACGAAATGTACGCCTTGGCCACGAGTTGGAGCTCACTGTACAGACCACCTTGAAAACTACTCTAAGCAGCTCCCTCAATACAAAGAAGAGAATTTGGAATGCCCTATCGAAGGATATCATGGAAGCAAGAAACCTGGCACAATTCAAGCGTCATGTTGGAGCCTTCACCGTCTACGAGCTTTTGGCAAAGAAGGCTGTGATAAGAGCGGAAAAATCTTTATACGATCCATCACCTATTTATTATTATATCTATTTGACTTGTTCTTAGTACTACACTCAACCCCCTTTAAACCGGCGCCCTTCGGGAGATGTTGGTTTAACGGGTTAAGGGGAAATTATTTTCCGCATGAAAAATAAAATGCAGATACAGACTTCAATGGCATGAAAAAATGTTGGTTTTCCAGTGAAAATTCGAATTTTAGTTCATTTTCGCTTTAATATATCCATCTCGTCCCTGAATCAGGGGAGCGTTTTTACGCTTCGGGAATGTGCGCAATCGATTCCCCGCATAAAATTAGGGGAATCGATTGCGTGCATTCCCGAAGCAAAAATTTTTATCCGTTTTTGGACTCTGCAAAAAGAATTGGCTTTTAGCGGGCCCAAGTTGCTTAACTTGCTAGATCGGAAGGGATCGTTCTTTACAGGGGGCGGGGAATTATTTTGGACTTGTGAGTTGAGATAGACTATAACTTGCCAGATCGGACAGGATCGCTCCTTAAAGTTTTTTGAATTATGGATTTGAATGGGCTTATAAAAATTTCGCGTCTGAAGCCAATCTGATGTCCCTTGTGAGAGTTGCAGGAACACATCCATTATAAAAAAAGTGTCCGTCTTTTCTCCGAAATGCATTTCTTTACTTTTATTTATTATTATAAGTTAACAAAAAAAATGTATATATAGATTTATGACCGTTCATAATATAAATTGATGAAATTGTTCCGCTATTAATTAGAATTCTTGAGGTGGTTTAGCTCTCATTCCACACATTGTTAGCAAATTTGGAATAGAATACCAACCTAGTTCGGTAATGAATAAAACACCTGCAATCATTGCACTTATAATAACAAACAACAAAAAGAAATATTAAGTTATAAAACTCTTACTAGTAATTGTTGAAGCAAATCTTTTATATTAGTCTATGCGTTCTATTTTATGTTCATATATATAATAGCTCAATAAAATAAAGGATTGACGCAAATGAATATCTTAGTTGGTACAGGGTGTCAGAAAAATACGTACGCACCTAACATTTCGATTTTTTAACTAGATTTTTTCAACAAATTTTATTCAAATTATCGTAAATTTAGTGAAAATGAAAGAATTTCGAGCAGCTATTATTAGAATGCACGATAATGGGGTTGGAAATAGAGAAATTGGCCGACTTCTAAGCATATCCGAAGCAACCGTAAGAAAAGCCATTCACTCCGAGCTTCTTGGCCAATTTTCGCACGGAGTTCGCTTTGGTCGAGGGGTTACGCCGAAACATCCCCTTCGCGCACTGAATATTCTTCTTGCTCCCAGCTGTTTTCTTCCGTCCCCTCCCCTGCCGGTCTCCATGTCCGCCTGTCTCTTGGTATCGAATTATGGATTTTCTTACGGTTGCTTCGGATATGCTTAGAAGTCGGCCAATTTCTTTATTTCCAATCCCATTATCGTGCATTCTAATAATAGCTGCTCGAAATTCTTTCATTTTTACTAAATTTACGATAATTTGAACAAAATTTGTTGAAAAAATCTAGTTAAAAAATCGAAATGTTAGGTGCGTACGTATTTTTCTGATACCCTGTAGATTTTCGTGCAAAATTATTCGTGCAGAAATAATAAAAATTTATTGCAAAAATAAAATATTTTAGAGCATGCATTGATAATAAAATAGATAGAAAAATAAACCCATAAAACGAGAGTAATAAAAATACAGTGAAACCTCGATATAGCGCTCCCCCATAGATTAGGAAGAATTTCCATTAGAAAAACTCGATTTTTTTTGTATCGCGGTTATTTTGTACACTATTTGAGGTCGTTAACCACATTTTCTTTAAAAATCGGCTATGGAAACTCTAAAAATGAACGAATTTTTAAAAAATTCGCAAAAATTTCTTGGTCATTTTTTATCTTTTTTTGTATTTTAACCATTTTTAAGGCTATTCTGATGGGTTAACCACATTTTCTCCACAATTTTGTAGTGTAGATTCCAAAAAAAAATATTTTTACATCATTTGCATTAAAATCAATCACATTTTCAAAAATTGACAAAATATAGCGCCCCCCCCCCACTAGGGGGCGCTATATCGAGGAGTACCAAAAAGTTGATCCGAATTTTCGTTACTATGGCCACCCCAGGTGCGACATTTCGAGACATCGCCTCTTAACAGTTTGAGTTAGGTTGTATAAAATAATTGAGTTAAGCTAAATAAAGATTATTATTGAAAAAGTGTAAAAATTCATATGTTTTCGAAGATTTTGGTTTGAAAATAATGGCATCAGCATATTCCGCGTCAATTTTTACCCCTAGGTGTGTGTTTCTATAAAAATTTTAACGTTTTTTACTTCGGCCTTTGGAGTCACGTTAACTCTCTCCTTCAGGTCGTACAGCTCCACAACTTTTTATCATAAATTTTTTATTTAACAAATAATATTAATATATGAGTGAAAATGTTAAAAAAATAATTACAATACAAATTCAATGAACATTATTGATTGCCCTCGGATTTTGAAGTTTAGACGCATTTGAAACAACAATTATATGAACTTTATCTCTACGCAAAATTTTCTTTAAAAATCTAAACAATTGTTCTCTGTAAGGAGTAAGAAAGAATATATACATCAAACAATCTACACAAACAAACAGTTCTTGAAGACAATATGAGAAATAATTATAAAAATTAAAAACTATATTATAGCAATCCATTGTCGGTAAACCGCCAAAATCTCTGCTCACATTAATAAAAGCTATTATTCTTAAGGCGCAGAGAAAAAAGTTGATAATATTTTGGCAAACAATGACCCATGCAATACGCTTTCGCTCTATTAACATTTGTTTTTGGTCTAATTTTTTTACTAGTTTTAACGAGTCGTAAATATGGTAAAGCACAAAAATCATAAGAATTAATCCTATTGAGTTTGTTATGATTACCATTGCAATAGTTACAACATAAGTAACTTCATAGGGGAATTGTAATATCCCCCAATTGTTGAGTGTAGAAAACGAATAAAGAGTATAAAGTGTAGCAAATATTCCTAAGTCATAGCTTAATAACCAAAAAACAATACGCTTTGGATTACCAAAAAATAATTGATATAAATCAGATTTGTGGGTAAGCAAAAACCGGTTTAATGCCAATGGAAGAGATCCAGCGATAGAAGTTGTGACACCTTGTGTCCCAATAGCTAAATAAATAATGAATACTAGTCGCAAAACTGCTCTGCGGGCAGTTTTTGATCTCTATATAACCGATCACACGCTACCACATACACATTTCTCTCTAACACATACATGGCATCTTTTTTAAATTGTTTTTAAAAGTCGGCTTCGATACAACGAAATAGTGGTGGGGCAGTCCCCCTGTGCACCTTCTCGTGATTACATATACCAAAATACTATATGAGATTAAATTAGATTACAGGCGAGTCTCGATTTAACGGCACCCTAAGACGGGATTTATGCTTTCGTCGCGTTACGACCATACGCGGGCAAGGGGGGAAGCCTCCCCCCAACCCACTCACTCATCGGCTTAAAATTGGGGGGGGGACCCTCTCACTCATCGGTCCAAAATTAGGGTGAACCCTCTCACTCGGCCGGACGAAGTCCAAGTTAGGATGTTCCCCCCCCCCCCTCCCCCAACCCACTCACTCGGATCCCCGTAATTTTGAAGCATTTTCAAAATATTTTTGGCGCTGGTTTATTCTTGTTTATAAAGATTTACATAAGAAATTTTCGACGCGCGGGGTGCGTCGACCAAAAAAAAAGTCGCCAACTTAGCCGGGAGGGGGACCCTCTCATCGGACGTTCCCTCCCCCCCACTTTGCCCATGTATGGTTACGACGCGACAGTGCATTTTGTATTGCGCGACACGTCGCACGACGCGTCGCGAGTTAGCGTTTATAGTCTGTCGCTCGACGCGTCGTGCGACGTGTCACTAGTACTTGGTTTGAAAAGACGTTTGCTAATCAACAAGCCTTGGTGGTGAAGTAACAAAGCAGCGGCTTTTTGGTCACATGGTCGCGGGTTCAAATCCCGCTTAGAGACAATTTTTTGCCACTCAGCTTTGTCATATCGTGCGACGTTGCGTGGTCAGCACTTGCCACGTCGCAAGCTGTCGCGCAACACATCTCGCGACGCGTTGCGACGGAAGTATAAATACTCCTAAGGAGTGAAACAAATCCAAAAATATTCCTCATGTAATTAACTATGTCGCTCGCAGAAATCCGATTTAACCACTTTTTTGACTAATTTTTAGGAGTGCCACTATATAGATGCTTGATTATAGCTCCTTCAAAAGTTTACCTAATACGCCATTAATAAATATATTGTAGGCCATACGATCCCATCCCCATTGTTTATATGGAAGATAGTATAGTGTTTGGGAAGAAATAAATCTAGAAAAAATTGGATAAAATAAATGAAGTATAGCAATATTCATAATACACCACTTAAAAGTGCCATCAATCTTTCCAAAAATTGAAATCAAGATTATTATACTCGAGAGAATAATATCTATTGCATCGATTGGCATTTCAACCCAGGTTGATAATTCTTCGAAAAGTTCCGAATCATGGCAATAATTTGGATAAGCTGCTTTGCCGCTATCGCAAGCGTTAAAAGGGGCTCCAAAATAAAGACAACACGTTGACCTCGTAGAATTACAATAGAAAGAATTATTCATTGTATCTTTAAAATTTTAAATATTTTTACGCTGGTACAATGCTCGTAAGAACAAAAGTCTTCATATTTATATGTGTGATATTGAGTATTTTCCAGTTATGAGATTACAGACATATGAATAATTTATGAAATTGCGTTCTTGCACCGAAATTCTGTTCCTTATAAACGTAGGCAGTAAATTTCAGCATTAAAAAGCAAATTTGTCTGCTAAAATATTAAGTTCCGAAAACTGGTATACACCTGTTTCTGATATATATATATTTCTGATGGCTATGTCTAATCCAAATTTTTTACGTAATAAGAATTTGAAATTATAAAAAATTTATTAAAGTCTAGCGTTCGCGGAAACGGGAAAGGAAGCAATCGGGAACGGAAATCATTAGATCAGGGATATTCAGCGCTTCAAAAACCCACTTTTTCTCTGAATCAGGGTCAAGGAAGCATTTTTAAGCTTCGAGGATGCGCACAATCGATTTTTCGCATAAAATTACCCCTAGAAATGTCATTTTTGCAAAAAATTCAAAAAAAGTTTTTTGAAAGTGCTGCTGAAAGTTCTTACTCCCCCCTTTAAAGGGTGGCTCGCTTAACGAGCGTTCGCTGTATATACAATTATATTTTTAAATTATTGCCAAATTATGTTTTGGATGGGGTGGGGTACCTAATTGTTTTAGATTGCGGGTACATGTTTTGTAAATAAATAATTTATTAAGAGCGGCATTGCCACAGAGTAAATAATTACAGACATGTCTCAAAATTGATCTCAATAGTCAGCTCACAAACTTAAAATGCTTTATACAAAATCACAAATTTACATAATTATTAATTATCCTAATTAATTATAAAAATTACAGTAAACACAAATGCCTTCAGAGTTTAGAAATCTATTGCAAACCCCATTAGAAACACAGAATCTTCTGATCCCCAACGGATCGAGTTGATCAAAACTTGTGTACTGACATGTTAATTAAACAGATGAGACTATCTCCGAAAAGATATCTTCCTAGTTAAACTTTCGTGGCATTTATATCCTTAAAAAAATAAACAAATTAGCGAACTGAATGGATCATGTTCTTAGTTTTGCTTTGATTTGGACCATATCTTCCGCGGTGTTTTGGATTTCTTTGCTGCCTAGAAAGTCCATTGATTGTTGTAGCTAGACCGCTTCATATGTACAAGAGGATCAAAATAATGAGAGAAAACTCTTAAAGTTTTCTTGCCCTTTGAAATATTTAAAGGGCACTTTTTATGATATTTCATGTTCCCCGAATTTCTTTTTGATATTTTAAGACCCATGAACAATTCCAATATTCCCAGAAATTTGTACGGATGAAACCATTAGCACATGAGCTTTATACCTCTGGGTTACAGTTTTCACAAATTTAAACAACTGTTCTCGATACGGCGTAAGAACAAACAAATAAATTATACAATCAACACAAACAAGAAGTTCTTGAATAGCATAAGAAAAGAAGTTATAGAAATTCCCAAAAGGATCAAAACACATAATTGTTGGGCCGTTGTTAAAACTTAATGATACATTATAAAATGCAGCTACCCTAGAACAAGTCAACAAAAAATTGATGACACACTGGAAAATTATGATCCATGCAATCTTTTTTCGCTCTTTGAGCACCTTTTTTTGATCTAGGCTTGTTATAAGTTTCATAGAGGAATATATTTGTTGCAAGACAAAAACCATAAGCAATAGGCTGGTCAAATTAGCAATAGTAATAGCCGAAATAGTTATAAAATAATACGAACTTGATGGAAGTATTGATGGTTTGAAAAAGCTCGTATTTGTAAGTATATATGATACATAAAATATGATAAATAAAAATAGGTCATAGCTAAGTAGCCAAAATAAAGTTAGTGATTTGTTGCCAAAAAATAATTTATATAATTTTGAGTCATGTGTAAATAAAAATCGATTTAATGCCAACGGAAAAGAGCCTGCAATTGCAGTTGTTTGTCCTTGTGTTCCAATTGCTAAAATTAAATAATGGCTTTCATGAAGACTTTAGGGGTCATCCTTAAATTACTTTTGCCAAGAGGGGAGAGTGGGGGGGGGGTCTGAAAAATCTAATTATTTCTAACAGGGGATAGGCCGAAATCTAAAGTTTACATAAGATGATATCGAAATATTTTCAGGTCATCGCTCCCTCCCCCTCTCACACAAATTTTCCTAAAAGGAATCCCCCCCCCCAATCCACGTTTCCCCCTTCCCCTGTCGTTGATTTCTCCCTACTTGCCTTTCTGGAATGAGAGTTTTGAACCAAAGAGGAAGGGTATGGGGGAAGGAAGGAGATTTCAGTACCCTCACCTAAAATTCCATTTATCATTCTTGTTGTTTCTACAGATCTTGGCTGGCGAAATATTTGAGTTAAGATCATATCCACCGCTATTCTATAAAATATTGACCATAGGGTATGTAAAATGCCAATATTCATTATACACCATTTAAAAGTCCCATCAATCTTGCCAAAAATTGAAATTAAAATAATCAAAACAGAAAGAATGAGTGCAATAAAAGCTGTTGGGATATCAAAGTAGTCATTCAAGGTATCAAAAGATACCCAATCTGCACAAAACTCTCGGTATGCTTTACCATAACAATATTGATTTCGGTAATATTTTTCGCAGTAATCAACTAGTGTTGTAACATTGTTAGTTAAGTCTGGTGCCAAAGTGCTAAAAAATATTGTCAAAACTTAAACTTATGGATCTTTTTCAAAAAAGTTCAAGAAATACCTTGAATTCATTTTTGATTATGCATGAGATGAGAATTTAATCCATTTTTAACCATGTTTTAACATCATTAATATTTTAGATTGTACTCATACAAAATTTTTTTAAATTTTAAGTGACTTCAACGCTATGTTCTGACAAATAAATCCGTATTTAAAATATTCATATAGTGTCGATTAAAGTTATTTTAAACCAACGCAATGTTTTTCCAAAAATGGCACCGCCGATTTTTTGTTCTCTATTAATTCAATTTACTTTTTATGCTCCCTACATTTTTGCAAAAATATCAAACCGAACCTTGGTTTAACCAACGCAATGTTTTTCCACAAATGACGCATCCGATTTGTGCTCTCTATTAATAATTCAATTACTCTTTAAGCTTTTGTTCTCTATTAATAATTCAACTATTTTTTATGTTCCCTACAAATTTTGCTAAAATATCAAACCAAGTTTTGGTCGTTACTTCAAAGTTTTTGAGATAGTCTTATTTTTGGACAATGAAATTAAACAAAAATATACTGTTAAATATTGAAGTCTTCCAGGGGTGTAGGCAAGGAGGCTAGGTGGCTTCAGCCCCTGTCGTGCTGAAGGCGTGAGGAAAATTTTTTACATAATGGTTCTCCTTATGATTTTTTCGGATTTTCTCGACTTTTGAACGTTCAGCCCCTCGTCGTCAAATCCTATCTACGCCCTGAAGTCTTTCTCCCTAGAAAATTTGAAATTTTGTTCAAATTTGGGGATTACTATATATCCTCATATCCCTGGATAACGAATTTTTATGCAGTTTTTTTAAATTGTAGCTGAATAATGGCCGAATAAGTGTTGATAAAAATTTTCGAAATCCGTCGATCCTAATATTGCCAAAAATTACTTTGAAGTTTTCAAAGTCGATTTTCTTCACCTTAACAAAATGTTAGAAATTTAATATTTTATGAAAATACAGAGCTTTAGTCCCTCTAACTCATGCAAAAAACCGTATATAAAAATTATTTAAGAGTGGCGAGATATTTGACTTTGAAGTTGATAGTCAAAAATGAAGCAAAAACAAAAGACGCACCCGGGAATCGAATCCTCGACCTTCTGGCTGCTAGCCGGACGCACATGGTGTAGTGGCTAGCGCGTCCAGCTAGCACCCAGAATTTGAAAAATCCTAAAAAATTTTTAAAATCTTAGAAATTCTGGAAAATCTATAAATATTGAAAAGTCCTTGAAATCTTGAAGCCGTTATAATTTATTTCATAAAATAAACACTACGAACAATATTATAGTCAAAAAACTTTACATAACAGTTATGCAATATATACAGTAAAACCTCGATATAACCGCATCCCCTGTGTATTATCACGAAAGACAAAAATTGGAAAAATTTTCCATACAATATTTTTTTGAAATAATTTTTTCGGCAGTTCGCTAGCATTTGCCTTCTTCTACAAAATGGCAAATAAAGTTTGATTTGTTAAAATTTTTAGCTTTTTTCCATTCTGAATGCCAATTTTCGTTTTTGGCATATTCAGGGGTGGAAAAAAGATAAAAATTTTTCCGAAATATTTTAACAAATTAAAATTTTTTTGCCCATTTTGCAGAAGAAGACAAATGCTAGTGCAGAAAAAATTGCCGTTATATCAAAGTTTTACAGTATAACAAATTTAAATTTAACAATTTTCTTGCCATGACATAAATCCTATTATTTCTTCCATGCAGACACGTAGGGAGGGATGCAATCAGGACAATTACACCCCAGGAAAAATTTGAATAAAATCATAAGTGTACCCCCTTATGTTTTTGTCCAAAACCACAAGTAGTTGTGGTTTTGGTAAAAATTTTGAAAAAGTTTGAAAAAAACCATAGAAAACCACAGCTACTTATGGATTTTGGAATTTGTTCCAAAACCTGTGGATTTTGGAGGTTAGGCATTGCCCCTGACTACGTGCCTGCTCCATGAACCATGTTCGAGTGCAAACTTTGGACAGTAACAACATTTGATTTTTTCCAATCAAAAATTTCCCTCATCTTTGATTTAACCATAGAATTAAACGAAAAGATCACCATAGCATCTATGGTGTTCAACAAAAGATTCGTCCATGTAAGAACAAAGCTCATAAACGGTTTGAGCTCATCCGAAACCGGAATATATGGCATGAGCTTGAAGGAAAGATTTTCGAGTTCGAATACAACAACTATTAAAGTGCACTAAAATATACGTTTTGAGGTTCATATATGGTCAATAAGGAGGGGTATGGACATACATGCGCAAGGAGGGGGTACTAGACCCCGAAATACGAGTTGTATTCCTTTAATTTTTTCCCCCAATACAATGAATTAAGAAGAGGGTACAATACTCCCTTGCAAAGTATGAGTGTGGATCATTTTGGAAGAGGTCATCTGAGTGAGAGAATTCTCTCTAAGCCCTTACCTGAAACAACATGCTTATCTCCTTTTTACTTTTCGTTTGTACAGTCGTTTGACCTTTACTACAAGTTCTTATAGCATAAGTAATGTTAAATTTGATTTCCAAGAATATGATTACATATACAATTAATAAAAATGGTGGTAAATAAGAGCTAGTGATAAAATTGAACTAAATTTTGGGTCTTATATCAAAATCTAATTTGAATTTTACTTGATGGATAACTTGCGCAAATGTGGTTTTGTATTCAGTGCATTCATACATGATGTAAAATCCTTAAAAGATGTATAGATATGGTATAAAAATGGTAAAAAAGCACCCCGTGTGACCGTATTCTGTAAATTTGATCAACCCTAAAGAAATTTTAGCTTGGTTTAAGTAGTATCTTCAAAAACTCCAACTGATATTATTAATCCATCTGATATGGGGTTCATGGATTTGTGTATTTGGTGCTAGTTTATGGGCGAAATTTCTTAGATTTTTAACGCTTTCTATGCTTAGAGTTGTTGATCAAATTGACAGAATACGACCACGCAGAGAGGCTTGCTTTGTGCATGGTAGGTTTTAAAACATCCAATAGAACACATGGCTATAGTATGACAAATTGTTATCAACCAAAAACAAATTACAATTCTAAAGTAGAACTTTATTAAGTTGCCTGGCTAATTCTAAGTTAAGCTTAAACATAATCCTAAAGCATCATTTATACTTCCGTCGCGACGCGTCGCAAGATGGCGTTTATAGGGCAATAGGATGGAATGCACCGCACGTATATAGGACTGAGCGCATGGACATGGCGCACAAGAACTGGGCGCACAAGGACTGAGTGCACGGACTGAAAGCACAAGGACTAAGCGCACAAGGACTGAATGCATGGACTGAACGCACGGACTGAGCGCACAAGGACTGAGCGCACAAGGACTGAATGCACGGACTGAGCGCACATTTTTGAAGGAAAATGTGCGCTCAGTCCGGGGCTCAGTCCTTGTGCGCTCAATCCTTGTGCGTTCAGTCCGTGCATTCAGTCCTTGTGCGCCCAGTCCGTGCGCTCGCACTTTGTGCGGTGCACTCCGTCCTATTGGCGTTTATAGTCTATCGCGCGACAGTACTTTTTGTGTCACGCGACGCGCACTTGCGACGTCGCAGGCTGTCGCGCGACAGCAACTATAAACGACATTGGAAAATTGTAAACGCGACGTATCGTGACGTAACGGAAGTATAATTCCTGCCTACGGGGCCATTCATCAGCCTGATCCTTCTTTGGAGACTTAATACATGGATCATACATATCTAGTGGATTTTTTAATAGATTGTATGTTTTAGAAGGTAGAATTTGTACAAAAAATATTTAGCAAAATTTTTTATAAAAATATCAAAAAATCGAATTTTAAAGTTCAATCCTGCTATAAAGGGGAGAATTAGAAATTTTCCATAATGGGTAGGTAATGGGGATTCGCCCCTTAGCAAAGCATGTTATGAATGGCCCCTAGTCTTAAGCTTTTCCTAATTCTCATATTTTTCTTACGCATAAGTCCTCGATCCGACGAATAACCTCTCATCCATACTCGGCCACATAAATATTAGAAACCGATTCAAAGTCATTAGAAAACAGAAAAATAACAATCCATTATATGTCATAGTATCTAATGTGGCCACATATCTTGTAAACCAATCCGGATATAGAGCATGACCTGCAAAAATTATAGGCACAGCCAATACCAATTGAATCGCGACTATGGATATTATATCCAGAATAACCATTTGGCATGCAATTGCGAAAAATGACATGGTCTTGAATTGTTTATGGCCCTAAAAAGGGTTGAATGGTGGAAATTCTGAAAAGTTTTTGAAATCATAGAAATTTTCAAAAATCTCATCGGCCCATCGGAAGCTCCTTTGGGAACAAAGTTTTTTTCTAGACCATATCTTTGAATTTTTGACCCTTCAGGGGACCCAGATTTTTGCGGAATACCTAATTTTTCAATCACTTTTTCCACAACATGACCCCATACACCCGGTATAACATTTGTAGCCCGCGTCTCCAGCTTTCCAACGACACCGAGATCATCGAAATTGGATTTAGCCATCAAGAGATATGCTCAAAATACTAAAGTGTAAAAAACATTGTTATGTATAACATTCATAAGGGCCAAAATGGGCATTTTTTAAGTTTGCACACCACTTCAAATGTACCAATATGTTTATTTTGGGCCCAAATTTCATATTACATCATCAGTTAGCCTAGTGCCGCGGGATCTCCAAAAAGTTCGAACTTTCGAGACGTCGCCTCTTAATTAGAGAAAAAATAATAATTAAAAAAGTTTTAGAAAAAAATTGGCATTCGAATGTACTGCCAATTTCGAATGTCTTTTTGTTTTTTGGCGTTATGCATCAATTTTTCTTTAAAATTTTTGTCTAGAGACTCTTTTGCATTTTACTGTGTTATAGCCATCCTTTTCTACTTTTATCGAAATTTATTTTCCACTTCTTTATTTCATTACTATTTCATCACATTTAGATACGATTTCAACTTTTAGACTTAAAGGTACAGGCCCAGAGGCACTAGGCCCCTCGTTACGGTTACGGGCGCTCGTTACGAGCACACTCATCACGACCTCTCGTTACGGGCCTCTCGTTACAGAATCCGCTTGTTACGGCCTTCCAGGATTTTAAAAATGGGGAGGGGGAAATCATAAACAACTTTTTTCAATTTTTTATGAAAAAATTGAATTTTTAAAGTTAAAATTAATTGGGTTCTGTAACAAGAGGCCGTAACCAGGGATGGCAAGGAATGGAAAATGCTTCAGAATAAAAATTTCAAAATTACCTATGCTTAGGCCTATTCTTAGGCTTAGGTCTATGCTTAGGCCTATGCTTATGCTTAGGCTAATTATTATTAGGCCTAGGCTTAGGCCTATGCTTAGGCTTAGGCTAAGCTTAGACCTAAGCCTAGACCAAGCATAAGCCTTCAAGCCTTCTTTGGACCCTTAAACTATTAATTGGACCCCTAAAAGTCGATTGGACCCCTAAACTGCAATAGAACCAAACTTAATTATAGCCTGTTTCAAAAAGAGATACTATACAAAACTTCCCGACCAGTTATGAGCGATTTCATCCGATCTGGCAAGTTAAGCAACGCGGGTTTAGGGCACGCGGGTTCGATCCCGCTCGGAGCCAATTAATTTTGCTTTGCCCAAAAACGGATAAAAAATTTTGCCTATGGGTAATTTTATGCGGAGAATCGATTGCGCGCATTCCCAAAGCGTGAAAACGCTTCCCTGATCCTGATTCAGGGAAGAAATGTGTGTATTGAAGCGAAAATGTAAATTATTCGAATTTTATCGGAAAACCGGCTGTCTAGGAGTAATTTTATGCGGGGAATCGATTACGCGCATTCTCGAAGCGTGAAAACACTTCCCTAATCCTGATTCAGGGAAGAGGCTTAAAGGGGGGACCACTTTAGGGTCAGATCTCGATCAAAAAAAATTTTTTGAAATGGCGGTTTTAGGGGTAAAAAAATGCGAAAAATCGATTGCGCGCACTCCCGAAGCGTGAAAATGCTTTCTTGATCCTGATTCAGGGAAGATGGTGGGAGTATTGAAGCGAAAATCAAACATTTTTGGATTTTTATGAGAAAACCGTCGATTCTTAGGTTTTTCTAGGCGGGGAAT
>JAQGCP010000472.1:0-16706 GCA_034699885.1 Acrobeloides thornei
AAAAACAGGAAGTACACAAAATATCAAAAAGAATAAAAAGCTTGTTTTTAATGCTTGGTGTAGTTGATGTTGCATGGAAATTGTCTGCTGGGAATAATTTACTTTGTTTAGTTTGAGAATAGGATCATAGGCTAATATTAATACAATAATAGCTATTGCATTTAGTGGGCATAGACATATGACGTAGTAGAGGAAAATTAGTACTGTGCTGTTCATAGTTTCATCATAGGCGACTATAGCTTGATTTTCGAAAAATGATGTAGGGAAGTTTGATTCGTTTATTAAATGTTGTCTAAAAGCATAAATTTTAAAAATCATGTTTTTGTAGTTTGAGAGGCGTTGGGGGTCATCCAGATATTACGTAATCAATTTTTTAGTGGTTTACCCCTCTCCCCCTCCCAACGTAATCATCAAAAATGCATTAACGTAATTAATTTATGAGGAGGGCCGACCCCCTACATGATTACGTAATATCCAAGACCCCAACATGATTACGTAATATCTGGATGACCCCTTGTCTCGAAAGTTCGATGACACAAGGGTGTACCACTATGTAGAGCACGGCGGGTTTTTTGTGCTAAAATTGGAGGAAAGGCGAACTTTTAAAAACGATTCATGCCATTCGACTAAGTTTTACAATTTTTATAACAAAAATATGATAAAAATATGATACATATGGCAAATGTTATTTGGTTTTAAATTGAAAAATTGCTAACGGTTTTTCGAAAAAAATCGAAAAGATTGAAAAAGTTCGAAAAAATTGAAACAAAAATTTTATATATTGTGATTACGTAATCATTGACCTGACCCTTCCCCCTCCCCCCGTAATCATTTGGCTACCCTCCCCCCTACTTGATTACGTAATATCTGGATGACCCCTAAACTAACTTGAAATCATTCGTATCAATCCTACTCATATGTAAAATACTCAGTGGAAGCCCAAAAACTACCAAAAATGAACAAGTAAAAATTATAGGTGTAGTCGGAAACGATCCAAACGCCTTTGTCATAAATTCCCATGGCAAAATTGTCGTATATCGATAACATTGTTGAAAAATCTGTGACATCATAATTAACATAAAGCACAGCTCCATGGCTTCAAATGTCCAATAGGCAAAATCGTCTCCTAGAGACTTTGTCAAACCTAGTATCTTTCCTGACCATATAGGAAACAACGGAAATGGTTTAATGAGACCCATACAGATGTCGAAAATGATGTCCGCAGAAAAACTTAGGCAAAAATAATATTTGATAACGGTCATTTCTTTTCGAGATTGGGTGATTACGATGTAAAATACTGGTATAATAAAAATTAGGTTGAGAGCCAAAGAAATGTCGATAAAAATGGAATAAAAGTTGACGAAATTTTCGTTCCAAACATCTTCGAATTGAACTGTTTTGAAGTTAAACATTTGGAAGAACGAATAATTTTTTCAACAAACCTTTGATCTTATCATTCTAAAAGCTAAATGCTCAAATCTAAGACAAGAAATGCATTGTTGCATTTAATACTAGCAAGACAAATCCTACGAGTTTGTATTCCTATAAGACAAAGTTTCTCGTTAGAATAAGTATAGAAGAAAAAATTGTTCGGCACTAAACTTATTAAATTATTATGGTTCAGATGACTCAGATTACTTTAGATGACTCAGATTTGATTCAATATACATACACCTAAGGTGACATCAATCTTTCAAATTTTTAATATCTAATTTTTATCAAAATGGAATTTATTGTCAAAATAAATTAAGCAATAAACAAATATAATAAAATCAGCATTTAGAAGGCATTGCTATTGGCAGTTTCTTAGATTTAAAATTGGGACTAATTCATATTTTGGGACCCAGTACCTCCCAAAATGTTTAAAAATCGCATTTTCTGAGGTTTTGAAGTAATAACAACATCAAATTTGTGTTTTCGGCTAAAAATACCCCTAGGCAAAAATTTTTATCAATTTTGGACACTGCAAAAAGAAATGGATCCGCGCGGGATCGAACCCTCAACCTTATGCATGCAGTTGGCACCACTTGCACTTTTTTTAAATCTCTCTGTGAAAAATGTTATACTTAATTTACTAAAGAATATCATGTTATTTCGTATAAAATTACCCTTAGAGGGGTCAATTCCAGATGATGAAAAAAAATTTTTTTCGAAAAATTTACGTTCAATGGGATACATAATCGATACTAGTTCCAAATTTCCTAACGACCCAATATGAATGATGAACTTTAAAAAAAAATTTATTTCCTAAACAAGCTTTCACAAAATTTTTGCAATCATCTTTTTTATTTTGCGTTTTATTCGCAAAACGCAATTGACAATTTCTTTTTTAACTAGGATTTACCACTCCCGTCCATTTTCTTCCTTATGCCTATGCATGTCCATGGTAGGTTGTCCGAAAAGCATTATTGTTGATTTAACAGGTGGATGTGTTGTCGGTGTGGGAATTTTCAAAAGAACTTGCTCTATTTCCCGATTCGATCGATGAATGTTGACTAGCGACATCTTTCCATTGTCCTTTTCTCTTTGTCCATTTTCTTATTTGATGTTTAATTTTTTGTGATAACAAAATCAATCAATATGGGAAACGTTTTTTGCAATTTATCATTCTGAAAAAAGTATAAACTAATCGCTGTTGACATTTCTTCTAAATTTTATAAGATTTTTTAGTGTGGTCGAACTGAGTCATCCCTTCAAGAAGAAACATTTACACATTCCTTATTTTGGTTTTATTTGTGATTGTTTCTTTTAACGAAAATTCTTTTTGCGCACGGTTTATGAAATTAACGGTGCAATTTTATTTTAAAAATGATGAGTGCTACAGACGACTATGATTATCTGTTTAAAAGTAAGTCAAGTCAGTGACGTAACCAAGGGGGACAGGTGCCCCCTCCCTTCCGGATCTTCAGCCCGGAAAAAACATAAGGGTCTTCCCTTATGTTTTTGCCCGAAATTTTTGGAAAATTAAAAAAAAATTTTGGAAAAATTAACAAAAAAAATCACTTTGAGGGACTCTTATAATTTTTGAAAAATTCGGAAAAAATCACCTTGGGGGACCAAGGTGATGTATCCCCCTTTCGAAATTTCTGGTTACGTCACTGAGTCAAGTTTTGGGAAAAGGATAAGGAAAATTTTTAACTTTTTAGTTGTGCTGATAGGAGATTCCGGCGTTGGAAAATCTAATCTACTCTTAAGATTTCATAAGAATGAATTCAATGGAGGCCAAAGAGAAACTATTGGTGTAGAATTCGCTACTAAAACAATTGAGGTACTTTTTAAAATAAAATTTTCCCATTTATCTTGAAATTCGTGCCAGGTTCAAAAAATTCTAAAACTCATAGTAAGGAGGTTAGGGCTAGAGGTCGGACAAAACCAAAATTTTACAAAAATTTAAATCAAAATTTTGGGCAAAATGGTCCAAGGGGAAATCGAATCTTCACAAAGTTCTTCAAAATGGTTGATTTTTTATACTCGGGTGTTTTTTCTACATGGGAACTCGAATCGAAAAAAATTTTTTGATTTTGTCAGCAGGAAAGGGTCGAATCGGCTTTCGGGGTAGCGATCCTTCTCCCGCCAAACGAACAGCGCTCGGTCTACCTGTATTTTGAAAAAATATAATCAATGCACTCGGAGGAAAGCGCTTGGAGGGTGTTAGGTGTAGGAGAAAAAATTCTAATCAAATCTTCTTCTCCATTCGACTCGACTTTTTATCGACTTTAAAATGGACCGGTTTCGACTTTCGAAAAAGGATCAGTTTTGACTGATTTCGGCTTCAACTTTGAAATCCTTCGGACCCCCCCCCCTCACGTAGCTAAAAATGGCCCCACCCCGTAACTAAAAAATAAACCCCTCCATTAGTGAATAGGGGCCCATTTTTGGGCCCCTATCCACTCAAAGATCGAATCGGTGCATATGGTAAAGGGCTTTGGAGTGCCTAAAAATATCTTAAACATCTAAAAATTCGAATCGATAAGCATTGCCCAAAGCTCACCCCTTTTTTCACTTTATGACAAAAATTTTTAGTTCGACAACATTCACGTAAAAGCTCAAGTTTGGGACACCGCCGGCCAAGAACGTTATCGAGCCGTCACATCCGCCTTTTACCGCGGCTCCCTTGGTGCACTCCTCGTCTATGACATTACCAGACATGATTCTTTTCGAAATGCCGAACGTTGGCTCAGCGAACTACGTGAATATGCAGGCGAAGATTGCATAGTAATGCTGGTTGGCAATAAATCTGATCTTCGTCATTTACGCGCTGTTTCCGCGGAAGAAGCGAAAGCGTTCTCGGAAAACTCTCGACTATCTTTTATTGAAACCTCTGCGAAAGATTCTACAAATGTTGAAACGGCATTTACAAGAATAATAAAAGAAATCTATCATAGAAGGAAACATGATAGCGTGAAACCAAAGAATCCTATTGTTCTACCCCAAAAAGTCGAAGAAGATAAGAAAAAATCTTGTTGTAGATTGTCCTGAATTTTATTTGTTTATACGGGTGAAATTAATAAATCAACATAAAAATTCAAACAATTTATTTTATCGCTAGAGGCTAGGGAATTTTTAAAATTGGGTAAAAATTTTCAGACCCGACCGGGACTCGAACCCGGACCTAATGGCTACTGTCCAAGCGCACTACCATTATGCTACCGAGACCTACAACTGATGCCCGTTAATTAGTAAATACACCGCCAAGTATTTACCAATTAACGGGCATCAATTGTGCTTCTCAATAACACAATGATAGTGCACTTGGACGGTAGCCAGGAGCCTGGTCCGGGTTCAAGTCCCGGTCGGGTCTGAAAACTTTTGCCCAATTTCAAAAATTCCCTATATTTTCACATTCTCGGCGTTGTTTAATCTGAGCTTCAGTAGTTCCCAAAATGAGCGTTAGAGGTTAGGCAAGGAGAAGATGGTTTGGCCACATAGTTTAGTAACAGTTGCCACCAGGACAATTGCTAGCCAGTATATGAGACAATTGCCCCCGAAGCAATTTTACATTGGAGGACAATTTTCGAAGCAAGTTCCCCTGGTTGCAGCAATTTAACGTTGACTAAACTCGGCAAAAAATTTTTATTTTCTTCCGGAAATTACCCATTTAGGGGTAATTTTATGCGAAAAATCGATTGCGCGCACTCACGCAACCTGAAACCGCAGAAAAATGCCGAAATGAACAAATATCCCCCCTCCATACATCCCTGTGTGGTCGTTTTTGGCGGAAAAATTAACAGGATTTTCCGACAAAATACGACTATGCAGGGATGTTTTGTGAAACGACTCGAGACCGCAAGTTGTCGTACTTTTTGTCGTACCACGGTACGACAGAAAGGTACAATGGTACGACACCAAAGTACGACGACAACTTGCGGCCTAAATGGGTAATTTCCGAAAGAAAATAAAAAATTTTTGCCGAGTTTAATCAACGTTAAGGATGCGCGCTAGCAGTCGTGAAAAAAAAAATGCATCTCACGACGATTTCCGGACGCTAGCCGTCCGGAAACCGTCTGAAAATCGTCCGGAAATCGTGTCTGGACGCTAGCCATCTGGAAATTCGAATTTCCGGATGCGAGCTGTGTGGGAATCGTCTGGAAATTGTGAAAATGCACTATTTATAGACGCTAGCGCATTTCCGAACGGCTAGCGCGCACCCTAAGTGGCGACAACCAGGGAAACTTGCTCCAGATTTGTTTATTGCGACGATTTATCTTTCATCAGGGACTCAGTAAGACCATATAAGAGCGTTGTAACTTGTTGTAACGCTCATGTAAGAGCCATGCAAGAGCTTTCAGCCTCACTCGAATTTACACTTTCGACGACCAAATAATTTTTTTATGTGAAAAACTCGTTCCGAAAAATCGTCTAAAAAAATTTGTTGAGTAAAATTAAAAATTTTTTTTGACTAAATTGGCATAAGCTCATTTGTTATAGTTACGATGGAACCCAATTCTTAAGAACCGCTGAAGTTTATGATCCCGATAAAGACACTTGGACATATATATCCCCAATGATTTTGAAGCGTAGTCGAGTTTCACTTGTTGTCAACAACGGCTTAATTTATGCTATAGCCGGGTAATATATACCAAAATTGTGTTCGACTTTTTACCCTCGATTTTTAGCTACGATGGTGATTCGAATCTAAGCTCTATGGAAATTTACCGTCCGAATGAAAACACTTGGACTTTGGGTCCTAATATGATCGCTCATGAAGGCGGTGTCGGTGTTGGTGTAATTCCTATATCTCCAGAACAATTGTAAAAATGTAAATTTTTTGTTGTAAATATGAGGAAATTGTAATCTCCTAGATGTATTTTTACTGACTTTTGTGTACTAGTCATATCTTTTTGTGTATTTATTCGGCTGTATCACTTTTCGTACAATTATTTTTAGTTCAAACTTTTCGTACAGGTACTTTTCATACCTGTACGAAAAGTCCGTACGAAAAATAATTGTACGAAAAGTGATACGGCCTTTTATTCTATTCATTTTTATCTGTTCTATTCATTTGATATGTGATGCCAATTTTTGTGTAAATAATTTTTTATGGAATAAAATTTGCGTGGAGACATTCTCTATCAAAGTGCAAAAACCGATAAATGAAAAATGATCAAAGTGTAATAAATAATTAGTTATTGCTAGGCTATTTTTCGTTGCCTTTCGATCTTATCAAGTTTTGTATTGTGGTGATCCGGTCAAAACACGTGGTTTTCTCTATATTTTTTAATAAACAATGTTTTCTCCTGGTATGTTTGCAGTTTATAAATTTTCAACAACCAAAAATCCAAAAATTTTAGCCAGTAATAGCAGAAAATTTGATGTCCACGCACATATTTTACCCAAAAATATTCCTGATTTTGAAAAGGTAAATGAGAATATATTAGGATAACACAGGCAATAGTGTCGCAAAGCTGCTCAATTAACCTCACATGTGCGATGAGGACTCCTTTCCCGTAGTGCCGATACGGCTCCTTCTGTTGTGCGATGAAGACCCCTCCCACCAGTTGTGTAATTAAGGGGTCAGGTACCCCACACCAGATCCGATTTTGATTACTCCACTGCTCCCATCCATCTTGCTAGATCCACAAACTATTGAGGTCAACGATTTTTTCCAGCAATTTGGATATGGCGGCTTTGTAAAACTAGAACACACTGATAGACCAGATGGAGCAGCAAATATGATTAAAGATGGAAAACTTTTTCGTGTTGTAACAAAAAATTGTTATGATATTGATGAAAGAGTCAGAGAAATGGATTATAGCAAAGTGAATGTACAAGCCGTTTCTACAGTTCCAGTTATGTTTAACTATTGGGTAAGATATTGGCCCGGTTCCAGAAATAACTTGAATGGGCCGCGGAGGCCCATTTGGGACAACGGGATCCCGCGACCCGCTTTGAACGGCCCGCTCAGATTGTTTCTGGAACCGAGCCATTCTCTCGTTATATATTCAGGTCTTATATAAATTTTAGGCTAAAGCCGAAGACAATGAAATCATTGCTCGTTTTCTCAACGACGATTTATTAGCAGAATGTCGAAAATATCCAGATCGTTTTGTGCCAATGGGCACTCTGCCTATGCAAAATACCGAACTAGCTATCAAGGTATTTGTCAGTGGGGTCGGCCCAGGTCCGGGACCTACCGAAGGGGCCGGTGAGGTCCCCGGGGTTTGTGCAGTCCCCCAGAGTCTAGTCTAGTGAATTGGACAATGGGGGCTATGCCCTCCCCCAAAGCCGAAAATTTCTTAAGAAAAATGAGGTTTTTTCAGTAAGGGTAAAGAATGACCTAGTGCTTTAAAAAATTGTCAATTTCAAAATTGTCTAGGAACTACGCCGCTGTGTTACTGAATTAGGCATAACCACCTACCAAATCGGCTCTCATATAAACGAGAAAAACCTAGACCATCCAGATTTACACCCCATTTACAAAGTCGCTGAAGAATTAGATGTTTGCATTTTTGTCCATCCTTGGGATATGCACAACTGGGATGGACGAATGTCCAAATATTGGCTACCCTGGCTAGTTGGTATGAGACCAACATTGTCCATTTGTTCAAGATTTTTTTATAGCGATGCCAGCAGAAACAGCTCAAGCAATCTGTTGTATACTAATGGGAGGAATTTTGGAGCGTTTTCCACGACTTCGATTCTGCTTTGCTCATGGAGCCGGTGCTTATCCGCAAATTAGTGGAAGAGTAGCTCACGGTTTTCGTGTGAGACCTGATTTGTGTGCAACAGATTGTAAAAAGAATCCGGTTGAGTTTCATGGGCAATTTTGGACGGATTCTTTAGTACACGATGAAAATGCGCTGAGACTTTTAATTGAAACTGTTGGAAAAGTAATGGTTATTTCAAATTTCAAATCAATTTTTGGAGGTGGCCCCAAAAAATACGAATTTTGATCGATTTTTTCAAAAAATTTCAAGTTTAATTTTCTCCGAAATAACTCCATTTGGGGCTTTTTTAAGCAAAAAATCGATTACCCGCATTTTCGAGCCTTGAAAACGCTTCCCTGACCCTGATTCAGGGAACATGTATGTGTATTGAAGTAAAAATAGGCTAATCCATCGTCAACGAAGCGTTTTCGATGTTCCGTAATCATATAACAACTCAGAGCTACTACACAATAGGGGGGGGGGCACCCACATGAAAAAATTTTTTCTGGAAATCTGAAAAGAAAAAATTTGGAAAATTTTTTCACGAGGGTGTCCCCCTCTATTGTGCAGTGGCTCCAAAAACTTCTATATTGTTATTTTGGTGCAAATTCAAAAGACTTGAACATTTTTGAAAAAATCGCTCAAAAATCACAAAAATCTGGTTTTTGGATCATCCTGTGTACTTTAGGATAGAATTTGCTTGGGTACGGATTATCCCTTTCCGCTTGGAGAGCTTCAACCAGGAAAAGTTGTTGAAGAATATGGTGATCTGAGTTCTCAAGAAAAGGTATTCTTGCACTCGAAAAGCAGGAATTTTTCATTTTTAGGACAACATGCTATGGAATAATGCCATAAAAATGCTCAAAGTCGATGAATCAAAGTTATATAAATCAAAATTTTCTTAACTAAATGTTTTGTTTCACGGCGTACCAAAATGCTGGCCCTCGTTTCTGAAAAAATGAAAATTTGGGGATCAAGTTGTTTTTCTGATTTTGAAAATTTATGAAAAAAATAGCCATTTTTTCAAAATTTCAATAAAATTGTTATTTTTTCACCAAAAATCATCAAAAAATGGCTATTTTTGCCCAAAAATGCGATTGTTTGCTAAAAATGCCAAATTAGAGCAAAAAATTGACCTGATTAAATGTCGAATGCGAATATATTTGTGATTACCATAATCCATAGTTTACCAGTAGGGGGGATATACCGGTCCCTCAGGATGGATGGATGAATGGCCTTTTAGGGGGGGGGGTACATGATAAAATTTTCAAAAATTTATATGATAAATGAATTGGAAGGGGGCGGGTACACGAATCCTCATGATGGATGGATGAATGGCTATAAAGGCGGAAGGTCCGAGGATGAGTGGTGAGGGGGTATTGTACCCCATCCCTCCTCCACTTTCTTTCGCCTCCCTCAATCCAGGGGAGGGAGCTTCATCCCTTCTCCACCACCTTTCATCTCTCTCAACCCTTGGAGGTACCACACGTGTACAAACCCCCCCTAAACCCCCCCCCCGAATTTCGGGGGGGTCGCCCGCAACCCGCAGCCCAAAGTGGGTTTTCGCCCGCAACCCGCAGGCCAAAATGACTTTTCGCCCGCAAATTTTGCGGGTGAGACCCATTTCGCCCGCACCCTGCCGGCGAAATGAGAGAAAAATTTTGCGGCTCGAAAAAAGGTCGTTTTTTTTCGCCCGAACAAGTCTAAATTTTCGGGGGGTGTTTGTACACGTGTGCGTGGTAGTCTTTTAAATAAGCCAGAATTGGTCAAAAATGGATTTTGTTCGAAACTTTTTTTACAAAATTATCATTTCTATACGGACTTACACTTGCAACCAAAATTTGACGTTGCTCCAGACGTTTTAACCCGATATATAAGACAACTCGCGAACAATAATAAAATGTCTACACCCTAGTAGGAAGACCGGAGACCATAAGTCCCGTAGAAGAAACCGACTCGACTATGTTTTAGAATTTTTTCCATCTATCAATGTTTTTCGGAGAATATCCCTTGGGCATTTATCTAATCAGAACGCTCGCAGTTCACATGACTATTTTGAAATCGATTACGAAATCAATGACGTCATTCTTTTATCTAATACCTAACAAAGGATATAAGCAGGATTTTGAGACAGGAGCTCCACCTCCTATCGGGAAAAATTCCATAAAACAAAAGGGGGGTCATTACATTTTTTATTCGCTGCTTCCAAAAAATTCCAGAGTATGCCTATTGTGCAGCTTTTTTCTAGCATCTCGGAATCAACTTGACGTATAAACAAATATACAAACTCTAGCGTCATTGATAGTACAATTTCATATTTCAATCGTTTCATAAAGTTAGCATACAAAACAATTGGTGATGTTTCATTACTTTGGATGTTGTTGCATAGATATTAGTATTGATCTTCCCAAAAAATTCTTCCTAGAGCGAGAAATCAAGGTTTCATTCTAAAGGGTGCTCTGACTTTATGACGACTTTCGAACGTTTGAATTTTTCAAAACAATTGATATCCAAAATGTTTATAGGTCAACGAAAACATGACGTATATAAATAAAAACTTAGGAAATACTATATAACCTTATATATTACCAACAATTTTCTTAAGAAATAGTAACAAACATTTGCTATCTTACTGTTGTACTGCTTGATAAAATAGTTACACTAGTTTCAGAGAGTGTTTTAATGCCATAAAAATTCAAATAATCTCTTCGAACGGATTTACTCAAAAAATTAATATATTTAATCATAGTCACACAATCTTACCTTATAACTAATAGCAGAATAGAATTTCCAAATGCATTTGCATCTATAAGCCACCGAGCGTTTGTTTGAGCAACCGCTAATAATCCCTTATTGCCGGTTATTGTACAAGTTAATTGAATTACACAATATAGAACTACTAGAGTTTGTATCAGAGACATAACAACAGAATGCACTAAATTTAATCTGTGTTTTTGTTTCACAAAAAATACTCACAATATAGCCTAAAATCGTTGACTATGCTAACATTTTTATTTGATTCGAAACTCTGAAGAAGTTGACGATATTTGATGGCAGTGATTATTTCGAGTATAAACGATGTAGTTGTTGTAGAAATGATCACAATTACTCGAATGGTCAAATGGGCCTAAATTCAAGATATTACAGTCCATTTCAAAAATTCAAAAAAGCATAGACCACATGGCGCAGTGATCTAACTCACATGTACGCTTCTAGATTATTCTATTAGGCCTTGGTTGAATTTTTCGAAGGTTGTCCAAATCGGAAGATTTTGTTGTGTATCCATTTTCCAGACGAAAAAATTGCGAACAACCAGTCAGTAAAATACGAGCATTCTTGAGCCGTTAAAATCGCTGGAAGACCCTGATTCCGAAAACATTATGTTATCTAACGCAAGAACATGAGTTTTGTTTTGAATGGTCATATTTGACAAAGAAGCCTTCATTTCTAGGGTTTTTTTCGAGGAATTGATTTCGTAAATAATGAAGAGACAAAGATACATGACCAAAATTACAACACTCTTAATTTGCTTTTTTTCTAAACCTCTCTAGACAACTGCGCCATGCGTTTCCAGCTTTTAAAAAAGAGTATACTTACTCCATTTACTAATGGGTTTACAAAAGCGATTCCGACAGATCTATTTGCGTTTAAAGTTGCATTAAATTGATACCAAAGCATAAAACTGACTAATAGAAATGGTACAAACAAATAAAGAAAGATAATGAAAAATGTGCGTCTTCTATTCCAGATCTAAAACAGTAGTTAAAATCATGAAAAAATATTACTTTTTGATGTTCCTTGGCCATAACAACTGCAGTGAACCGGTTAAAAGAAATCAAACAATGACCAATAGCGTCACAATGCCCAGTATAGCCAGAAAACATAAAGTTATACTTACAGAGCGTTATAAAATATGGTAAATTCCAAAAGAAATCGACAAAGAATCCGTATTGTATAACATTGAATACTAGAGCAATCTATAAAAGAATGGAAATTTAGATCTTTAGGCGATTTCTGCGTCAATAATCGATCATTTCAACTTTACTCCATTTAAGCCTTTTAATCTATGCTGATGGGGTAAACATCCTAATTTTCGAATTGTTCTGTCTCAGGCTTATACCTAGCCTGAGCCTAAGAGGTTTAGTCTTAAGCCTGAATTAGAACAATTTGAAAATTAGGTATGAAATCATGCCGATTTCTGATTCAGACCCTAGCGTTGATCTTCACATATTAGCAATACGCCCCATTGATTTCTATACACCCCATTGATTTTCTATCTGAAAAACCATAGCAGAGTTGACCTCCACTTCCGATCATTTATTGTTTCGCAGAGACGTGAAAACCAATCCATGGCCTTGATTCAGGGTAAGATTAGTGATAAAAGGTAAACACAGGGTAATTTAAGAGACACTTTCTTGAACATTCGAAGGTCCCGTATAACGGTTCGATTGTGCTACAAGTTTATTTTATTTATTAAGATTGAGGCTTGGGAATATTTGTAAAGTCATTTCAAGTCAATCCGAGGTTTCTACAAAATTCAAAACTTTGTCCGAAGCTCAAAAACCCGATTTTACGTGGATTTTTTGAATTTTCTGACCTGTCTAAAACATTCTAGATAATTTTTTTCGCCAAATTTTCTTTCTGGCTAATGTATTTCAACATTGAGAACATTTGTAATGTGGTTTCGAAAAAATCCGAGAACTTTCGATTTTTGAGTCATTTTTACACGAGCAACAAGTTGGAGGGATCGAAAAATTTTTTTCTCGGATTTTTTCGAAACTACACGAGAAATGTTTCCCATGTTGAAATACCTGCAGGATAGAAATTTTGGCCTAAAAAAATTATTTAGGATGCTTTAGACCAAACAAAAAATTCAAAAAATCCACGTAAAATCGGGTTTTTGAGCTTCGGACAAGGTTTTGAATTTTATAGATACTTCGGATTGACTTGAAATAACTTTAAAATATAATACCCAAGCGCCAATCTCACTAAATAAATTAAATTTGAAGCCCAATCGAACCGTTATACACTTGTCGTCTGGGACCTTCGAGTGTTCAAGAAAGTGTCTCTTAAATTTTTCAATTTTTTGCGGTAATGGGTCAATACAACTATATCACACAATTCTATCGAATGATTCCTGAATCAGGCATCATCCCATAAGCTCTTTGGCTCGAAGTGAACAACTCACTTGGATATAATTAATTGAGTCTAGAATTGCACTCGTAAGAAACAACGCGTAAAATCCGGTTTTATATTCTTCTCTCTTTTTAACCACTTGAACCAAAATAAAGAATATCACAGTTAGGTGGAAAAAGAAGAATGGATAATCAATAAAATATAAGACATAATTTTGATAGGTTATCACTGTTCCATTTAATGGTACCGATGACGAGTTTGAGGACATTTTAGTGAGATTTTGAAATAACTAAAAGTTACACTAGATGTTTCAAAAGCACTTCTTTGATGCCAACTTGTTTTATGTTGTAGGAACAAGCTAAAGTAACGGAATTCAATTTAACTTAATTTTTGGATTTATGTCATAAATTGAATGTAGGCGTATGGAATTTGTTCAAATAGTTTCTATGTCATCATAAAATTGCCTAGGTGATTATGGTATTTTTAAGCAAAAAGTTAATTTAATTGTAGTCAACCAAGTTTATTGAATTTTTATTGTATTAGGTTGTTAATTACAAGTCAGTCGGAAAATAATTGGCATCGAAGTGTATTCGTGTAGGGCATGATGTGTAGTGCATGAATATACCCCGTGTTACCGGTAAGAGTGGGGGTCTCTGTGGAAATGATATGGCCAAAAACTTGTTATGCATACCTTGAAGAGCAAAGTTAACAAATGCATTTCCAATGCTAACAAGGATGCCTTGTTCGCTACAAATGTCTTCGGCCGCTAGGAAATTTGTCGGATTTCCACGAAATCGATAACATTTATCTGCACCTATTCCTGCTAAAAGTGAGTAGCCATTGGGGCAGTGCTGCGAGAGCTCCATCTTGAGAAATATGCAGAGTATAAGAACTGTTAACATCATGGTTTGTTTCGATGGAACTGGGCCTTTAAGAAACTAATTTTAATGAGCGAAACGCTCTATATATATGCAAAATTTGTTTAGAGATCTTTCATCACAATCAAAATAAATCATCAAAATAAAACGCCCATTTTTTGCATTTGGTGCTGAGGCACACTATAAAAAGGAACATCACGATTCTTATCAAAGCACCTAAGTAAAAACAGGAATTCGACTCCCACTTCTAAGATTATATCGTGAAGCTCACTTGTTAGATAAATTTAGAAAAATGCAAATTTTGTGCCCACTTTGCAGCTTTGTTGCTAATAAAATGATAAGCCTTCCATTAACGTCGCATTAGTTTTTTCTCCTATTATATCAGGAGCTATTTGCTCAATAGAATATTATTTGACTCTATTCTCTCAACTTATGATAATGACATCTATGATTATTTTTGATTAATTTTTTGGATAAAATGATTGAAAATGCATTTGGCCAAGGGCAACCATCTTCTCAGCCTATGGCACTGCTTAGTGATAAGGAAACCGCCAGTCTGATCTAGCAAGTTAAACAATGATGGTAGCGCAGGTTCGATTCCCGGTGGGGTAAAACTTTTTGATTGTCAAAAAATTGTTTTTTATTTTATGGAGCAAAAATTTTTTTTGCTCTATAAAAATCATACAGATTTTTTGAAAATCATAAGTTTTTCCCCACCGGGGATCGAACCTGCGGACCCAACGTTGCTTAACTTGCCAGATCGGACGGGCGGCTTCCTTATTCACTAGACTATGATGTGCCCACTTTTTATGAAATACAGCAGGAAACGGAGTATACTCAAAGTTTTATATATATTTTCTTAAATTATTGTTTAGCCCTCCGGAAAAGTGATCTAGAATTTTTCGCTCCGATTGCTTTCACTTTAGTCAGTATGGAAATGCTTTAGTCGGAGAATTTCTGTAGAACAACATGGTTGAGCCGGTGGGAAATAAAACAACGAATGTTACTGTCTCTAATGAAGCTCTCTGATTGAAATGTCCTTATTTCATTACAACTAGAAATAGTAAAATGTGTTCAACCTATATTTGTCAACTTGTATCATTTTTATTCGCATTAAAACTTGTTTATATGTACAGAAAGGTTAATATAAATCATTTTTAAACAATCTATACGATTAAACATTAACAAAAAATAATTTTTTGTCATTTTTAGACAACATCAAAATACTTCTAAAACTAATTTGGCAAAAAATTGAAAATACTGTGGCGGAATATTTAAAGTCTAATACAGCAGTTTTTTGACAAAAATTAGTGGAAACTCGAAATTTTAAAAATGAGTAATTCCATTAGACTCAGCTTAACGAGACGAGTAAAATGAGGTATATATTGTACAAAACGGTTACAGAATCACATGGCTGAGTGGTTAGTGGGATAGGATTTCATTTATAGTTCGAGGATTCGAATCCCGACTCAAAATTAAAGTTTTCCGATTTTCATGAAAATTTTAAAACTTTAATTTTGAGCCGGGATTCGAACTCTCTACCTATAAAAAAAGTGAAATCCTGCCACACTAACCACTCGGCAATGTGATTCTGTAGCCATTATGTACAATATACACCTTGTTTTACTCGTCTCGTTGAGCTGAATCTAATGGACTTACTCGTTTTTAAAATTTCGTGTTTCCGCCAATTTTTGCACAAAAACCGTAAAACAATGGTAAAATTTTCAAATATACTGACAAAATTTAAAAAATGCACATTGACTGGATAAAAAAAAATCAATTTGAGCAAAAATAACGAGAAGAAAAATCTGGCCATAAATAATCAAGGCACAAAATATTGCAAAAACTACGAAAGAATGAGGTTCATACGTATTATAAAGCTTGAAAAAAGAATAAATTTTTTTTGGTATTTCTCGACAATAGAAAAATTCATCACCCATGGTGTGGTGGCAAGAGTCGCACTTTGCACTCAAATGATTGGTTCGATCTTGCACGGGTGAAAAGTTTTTTAATGATTCAAAGTTGTCAAATTAGAACTTTCATCAAATTGCTCATATGCAGAATTTTTGCTATTCATTTTATTTCTTTGAAAGGTTAAGGAATTTTTTGAGCTATCGCTCGATGAAATTAACAATGTGTATAAATTTTTCGTTCCGGCTGGGATCGAACTTGCGGGCCCAATGTTGCTTAACTTGCCAGATCGGATGGGATCGCTCTTTATCGGGGATGGGGAAATTATTTTGGATTTGTGAGAAAAAACAGACTTTATTTGATAGATGTCAAAAAAACTTTTACACTGGTGGGATCGGACCTTTGACAATTTGCGTCCAAAGTGAAACGCTTGCCACTTCACCATGAATGTTGCCATTTTTCATTGGCGGAAAATACCCTATATAACTAAAAAGGGTCCTAATTTTTTCAGCACTAAAAATATTTTTTTTAGCACTAAAAATATTTTTTTTAGCACTAATATTTTTTTTAGCACTAAAAATATTTTTTTTAGCACTAATATTTTTTTTAGCACTAAAATTATTTTTTTCAGCAC
>JAQGCP010000473.1:0-16700 GCA_034699885.1 Acrobeloides thornei
AAATGCTCTATTTTTCATGATCTTTCCGAATATATCATTTTTTCATATGGTTGTAAATTACTGGACTGGTCCTTTAACAATGTTCAGCTTAGGCTTATGATAAGACTAGCTTTAGTCTTAGGCTTAGACTATTGGAGGGGTTTAGATGTTAAACCAACTTTTTATATTTATGCTTTTAGAAAGCCATAGGACTTAACCTATCTAACTGGGAAGAAGAATATTATGATGACATCGTGGATGTTTATAACAACGTATTAAAATATTTCTTTGGCACAGGACTTGAACCCTATCAAGGAGTCGATTTCAAAAAAGAACTTCCAACTATAAATGGTGGTGTTTTATTATGGGATATCATAAATTTGATGAAAAATAAAATAGTTTGTGCTCAAACTCATCAGTTGTCAAATGACACAGTTTCGTCGCAATGTGATTGGGTAAATAAATTGAAATATTTTGCTTATTCAGCGGTAAGTGTACATCTATATTTGTCTTATATAATTCATTTAGCACGATTTAACTATTGCCGGACTTTTTTCAACATTCGGCTTTCCAGAGATTGATTATGATATCGCTCAAATGCCACAATCTTCTTCTTGTGTAACCATAGAGTTGTGGATGAAGACAGATAATAGCACAGATATACAAGTAGTTTTTAAAATATTTGCATTTACTTATTTTTTACATTTACAAATCTAGGTTAAATATCTACGCAAAAATAAACCCATAATAAATTTAACAAATTCAATAGTTGGATGTGAAAATGGGTGCTCTTTGGAAGAGTTTGCTAAACGATCGGAAAATTATCAACCTTTACCAAATTTAAATCAGGTATTCGGTTGAAATGTGCAAGCATCTATGCCGCCAAGGGGTCCTGACATCTATCTCTAAGAGGCAAAAGGCAGGGTCCGAAAGGGGCCGCCCCCATCTAAGAGGCCGAAGCCCCGAGGGCTGGCCCCCCCCCTATGGGGCCGGGGCAAAATTTTTTATAAATTAGAGGGATACTTGATCTAACGTTCCAGCATTCAAGCCCCCTAGGTTGTTCAAGAAATTTTTTTTGTATCGCACTTCAAAACAAAAATCCGAAAACGAGGGGCCCATTTTCGGTCTCTGATCCCGATCCCGTTTCTACGATCTTAATCCCGATGAAAAATCCGAACCCGCCATATATTTTGAAGTATTTAGTGGTGCGATAATACTTTGATTCCAATTTATACAACTACTGACAAAGGCATGGAAACTTCCTCAAATGCTGCGAGTAATAGACATGATTCAATTAATTTTATTTGTAATTTTATTTTATTCTATTTATCAATGAAACTTTTTTAATTAGTTACATATTGGATTTCAAAAATATACTATGAAGGCTTGAAAATAAAATTTCCTGTTAACCCACCCTGTACTTATTTACAAAAAGTTTTCACCTGAAATTTTTTTATTTTTCAAGGTTACGAGCGCGTTACGTTTCTATGCACTTTCTGTAATCGGTGGACTTCGGGTAAGGTTTCTGGTTAGGTTTGAAAGAGTATGCCTATACAAGAAAAGTCTTTAATAAAAGGGGCGCGAGATGACTGAACGCTATGAAAATGTCAGTTATCCCGCGTGAATGGTCGCGGGATCCCGCGACCATTCAGAAACGACTTTTCTGATTATGACAACATTTTTACAAAGTTAAAGATTGTTTATAGAATGGAGGCTTGCATAAAAAAGAAAAGTCTTTAATAGAAGGGGCACGAGATGGTACTAAAAAACTTCTCATAAAATGAGCTTTCAACTGAGCGGTAAACTTTTTCCATAGGGGTGTTGCATATGTTGAGTAACCCTTGTCAGAGTTGGCTCTTGCCGACCACTTTTGGGACAAACCAAGTATGCTATCTTGTAGACCTATAGTTCCTCTAAAAAACCTTGCTTAAAGTAAATGAAGGATCTAAAATGGCAGATCTATGACGATTTTAATGATTTTTTAAATAATTCTTTTTTCAGTCATAGATTCTTATTTGAACAAAACTTTTTAAAGCCTTATCTCCGGTTATAGTACAGCTTTTTTGATGCGATCTTTTGCCAGTATTTCCCATACAGGGATTGACTAAAAAAGATAAATACGAAATAATGACATTGAACTAATGTTGAACGTTCATTTCTAATATGTAGGTACTTAAAATAAAAATATACTTTACGTATTAAAGCTGACATGTAATCCCTCTTTCTTAATGGAAAACTAATATGACAGAATACATTTTTGTGTAGTGTTATTAATCGATTAATGCTTTTTTTCAAAATTTATTAGAATTTATTCTTAAAAGTGTAATTAAAAATTTGGATGCGCGTGGGAGCAGATTTTCGTTTCAATACGCAGACTTTTGATGGAAATTCTATTTTTATAAATGTGTTAAATTTTTCAAAAAAGAGCAATTGCAGTATTTTTTTATAAGTCCATGAGACGGATAAAATGACTAAATATGATCCAATTTGAATATTGTTTTGGGTTATTGAAACGAAATTTCTGATTCATGTTTTCGCTTCAACAACCCAAATCAATGTTCAAAATGGATAATTTTAGTGTCATTTTATTCGTCTCATAGACTTATAAAAAAGATTCTATGCCTTTTTATGAAAACTTTGACATCTTTGTAAAAAATGGAATTTCTGCCAAAAGTCTGTGTATTGAGACAAAAACCTGCTTCCGCGGGAATTCAAAATTTGAATTGTCTACATACTACCTTTAAAAAAGTTTCTTACTTGAAGCAAACATGCGGTCAATGGTTGCTTCTGTAGTCCTCTCCCCATAGAACATTTCTGACAGAGGTTGTTATATTTTTCAAAAATTTGAGGGGGTAACTTCTCAAATTTTGCGGCCCCTCCCCCAAGTTGATGACCAAAAAAGGTCGCAAAATTCGTTTTGAATTCGTTTCAAACGAACTTTGCGAAAGTTCCTTTTAAATGAATTTGTTCAGAACGAGCAAGACCAAAATGTTCAACGAATGAATTCGTTCGTTCATTCTCACCCCTGGTTGAGAAATTCTGAAAAAATTCTGGTTTTTCAGTAGCCTCTGATTTTTCAGTGTTACTCGAAAAATGCCATAACTTTAACAGGTTAACGTTTCAGGCGTCCATTCCTCCCCCTAGAATCCCTACCTACTCCCTAACTTTTCATGAGGAATATTTTTCGCGTTGACAAGAAATTCTGAAAAAATTCTGGTTTTTCAGTAGCCTCTGATTTTTCAGTGTTACTCGAAAAATCGCCATAACTTTAAAACAGAATTTTTTCAGAATTTCTCGTCAATGCGAAAAATGTTCCTCATCAAAAGTTAGGGTATAGGAGGTTCTAGGGAACTTCATTCCATTTCAATGGAACTTCATTCCATTCAAATGGAACTTCGTTCCATTCCAATGGAACTTCATTCCATTCCAATGGAACTTCATTCCATTCAAATGGAACTTCATTCCATTCAAATGGAACTTCGTTCCAGTCAAATGGAATTGATCTTTTTGTGAAATTTTTTTCATTTCCATTTTATTCTCACTTTAAATACGCTATAAGTGATTAATATTTAATTATGCTAGAAATTTTTTGATTCCAGTTGAATGGAACGAAGTTCTATTTGAAAATCCCAAAAAATTCCATTTGTTGACAGCACTGCACATGGGTTTTGATAATTCTTTTTTAAAAGTTGCTCAAAGGCATTTCTTTTTTTCAAAAAAAAATTCATTTAAGGGGTTAAAAAATTAATTTTTTACAAAAAAAAACCCTATTTTTCAATAAAAATGTATTTTTTCAAAGTTTAGGATTTATTTAAACCTCTAGAACAACGGGATCTACGCCACATGGAAGATAATTTATTAATCTCAATCGAATCTTTACACAATATACCAGATCCTTGGGTGACTTCATATGCTTCGTTTTATATTCAAGTTCATGTTATGCATGGATTAAAATCATTTGGTTTATTTACTGAAACTCCTAAAAAGATTGTTAAAAAACATCAATTCATCACATGCCCTTTACAATCATGGGTAAAAGAATCAAGTTTTACGGGGTGTCCAAAAATGGTGGCGACATTTTTTGTTCGCAAATACTTTACCAACCATAAAGATTTATGCTTTCTCTTAGTGCCATTCGACTGCTTTCATCTACTTTCTAATGACGCCAAAATTAGTCGCATCGGCTTTATAGTCCTGGAGAAATATTCAAAAACTTTTGGGATATTGTGATCCATAAGGTACAATGTCCTACGAGATAAAACTTTAACAGTCGAAAATTTCGGCCGTATAATATATTCGTGCTTCAAAAATGCTTGTCAAAAATTCTAACATTAGTTGTCCAGCACTCTATCCAAAAATAGTTTATTTCATAGGATATTGTATCCTACACTATATCCCAAAAGTTTTTGAATATTTCTCTGGAACTACAAAGCCGATTCGAATAATTTTGGTGTCATTGGAAAGTATTCATAACAGTCGAGCGACACTAAGAGTATAGAATAAATCTTTATGGTTGATGAAATATTTACGAACAAAAAATGTCGCCATAATTTTTGAACACTCTGTAATGTTACTATTAAAAACTTTTTTAAGGCAGATTTTAATGTCCAGCTTCTATCATTACCAAGAGAAACACAAATTTGTATTTTATTATATGGAATACCCAAAGTTGATGAAAATGGTGAGGCTCCCAGCACTAGTGCGAATTTTAATGATTTAAGACAAAGATCTTCGCATGAATTAGCTTCTGCATCTATTCCATTATTTAATGATGAAGGGTATAGAATTCTAGTTGTTTATGATTAAAAAGTGATTTTATAGCTTTCTCTTACAAGGGCCTATTATGCTGCCATTGTCACTAACTCAAGATCGAGGTGCTCATCCTTGGGGTCCACGACCATTAATACGAAATTCAACAGACCCTATACTAGTAGTGACTTTAGTAGAATACCCATTTGATATTATATTCCCTAAAAAGATTCCATCAACAATTTGGTAAATTTTAAAAAATTTTAAAGTACAAAATTTTTTAGTCAAAAAAGAGAATTTTCTTCATTAAGTGTAGATCAACAAGGAGAGTTACTTGATATTATTGAAAGCAAGAGTGGAAATACTAACGAGTAGATATTGTTTTATTTTTTGAAACTTGATTAAGCTTTTTAGTTTACAAGAAGATGATAAGAAAACATTGTGGTCTAATCGTGGAGCACTTACACATTTACCAGAGTCATTACCATTAGTGCTGGGTTCTTCAATAGCATGGGATTGGGCAAATCTCGGCAATATTTATCCACTTCTAGATGAATGGACAGAACTACCACCTATTTTTGCAGTTGAACTGCTGTTACCATAGTAATTTGAATTTTTTTAGACATATTAAAAATTGTAAGTTTAGTTTTCAAGATATCAAAGTTCGTGAAAAAGCCATAAATTATATTCGAAAAGCACCATCTGATTTTTTATTTAATTTATTGCCCCAGCTTGTGGAAGTATTTTAATGTTTAAAATTAAAAAATTGTTGATGAATTTTTAGGCACTTAGATTTGAGACCTTTGAAAATTCGAATTTAGCATTATTTTTACTTGAAACTGCAGCTAAGGATCGACGTTTTTCGATAGAACTTTATTGGTATTGTTTTTTGAAATTTATTTATGATCTTAAAAAATTCTAGGCAACTTCAACATCGAATTGAAAGCGCTACGAATTCTTCTTATGGAGCTAGATGCCAATTATTACAAAATGAGCTGCTAAACATAAAAATAGCGCATTTTCAAGATGAAATTACCATTCAACATAAATTTTTGAATGAAATTGATAAAGTAGCTAGAGAAATGAAGGAAGTGCCAGAAAATAAGATGGTAAATTTACTATCTTTTCGCGGTTATTAATATTTAGATGGCCACACTGCATACTTTTTTATATGATATTAATGATCGTGTTATGTCAACAAATGTCCGAGTGCCGTTGAACCCAAGTTTCTTATGCACCGGAATATCTGTAAAAGATTGCGGTTATTTTAACTCTTTGACGAAGCCTATTCGTTTGAGGTTTACTGGAGTGCGCACTAATTTTGATGTTATTTATAAGGTAAATTGTTCAAAGAATTTTTGAGAATTGCAATTTTTAGATTGGCGATGATTTAAGACAAGATGCTATTGTTCTTCAAATAGTTAGACTGATGAACGATATTTGGTTGAATGAACAGTTAGATTTAAGAATGATTACTTTTAGATGCCTTCCAACTGGCATAAAGAAAGGTTGGTAACTTACATTGTATAAAAGTTATTAAAAGGGAGAAAAATCCTTAATTTACTAATGACGTAGCTAGGGGTTGGGGGTGATTCCCCTTTCCAACTTTTTTACACAAATTTTTATGGCTTCATGTTCAGCATGAAAAATTACCCTAAAAAACGTTTTTAGTTTAATTGACCGTCCGAGTGTTAACTAAAATGTTTTAACACAATCTTTTAGGTATGATAGAATTAGTGCCGGATTGTCGCCCCCTTTGTGAAATTCACAGTTCCCAAGGGGCTACTGGAGTTTTCAAGGATGATATCCTCAACAATTGGCTTATTAAAAATAATCCTTCAGAGTTTCAATACAAAGCGGTATGTGACAATATCAAACAATTATTTTGTTTAATTTTGAGGCACTTGAAAATTTTCAACGTTCTTGTGCTGGCTGGTGTGTAGCAACATATGTACTTGGAATCGGCGATCGACATAACGACAACATATTGGTTACAACATCTGGACATGTTTTTCATATTGACTTTGGTAAATATATGGGGGATTGGCAAATGGCTGCAGGTTTTAAACGGTAAATTGAATAGTAATGGAAAAAATGTTTTGAAAAAAGTACTTTTTAGTGATAGAGTCCCTTTTGTACTAACACAGGATATGGCCTATGTAATAAATGGTGGAACTCAAACAACTACTGAGATGTTTCAAAAATTTATAGACAATTGCTGCAAAGCTTTTAATTTATTGCGTCAAAATTGTTCTTTGATGGTAAACATCATGAGATTTGTAAGTTTACTTATATAAAAGTTTGATTAATCCTCATGAGATGTACCCAAGGGCGGTAACAAGGAGAGGGAAATTCGGATGAAGTTTCTCTCCCTCATTGAGAAGTGAAAAGCGAAGTGTAAAAACTTTTGGAACAACCCAATATAAAGCAAAAATTTTAGATGGCTTGTTCCGACATTCCTGGAATGAACCAAGATGCAGTAGCCTTTGTTCAAGGCAATTTAATGCTAAATTTAAATGAAACTGAAGCTACTACTCAATTTACTCGAATGATAGAAGAAAGTCTTCGGAGTAAATTTCCAAGATGGAACTTTTTTGCTCATACACTTGTACAAATAAAAAATTCATCATCGATTATTTCAAAATTAGGTGGAAGTTTCGATGACTGTGATCCAAATAAATTATCTTTTACTTCAGAAATTTGCACGTAAGTTAACTAATCTCTGTTTTTGAGGAGATTGAGAAATTGTACCCACAAACTTCATTTGTTACCATTTTCAACATTGGTCGACACCTAAGGAAAAAATTTTTCACCAAAATTGCTTGTAAATTATGGGCAACTACCTAAAATACGATTTCTATTTGATTTGGACAAAATCTGAGAAAAATTTTTTTGATCCTCTATGGGGGTCGAAGAGGGGTCAGATTTTGTCCAAATAAAATAGAAAACATATTTTAAGCAGTTGCCCATGATCTACAAGCAATTTCAGGCGAAAAAGTTTTTTCCTTAGGTTCTGTCGACCAATGTTGAAAATGGTAAAAAATGAAATTTGTGGTTACAATTTCTCAATTTTAAAAAAAACTATGAGTCGGATTACAAAACCGAAAGCGGGATCGTATTCCCCGTAATTCACTACCCAAGAAGGACAAAAAATCGCATCGAAAACGGATTTGTCTGCAGATATATCAATTTGAATGTTATCAAGTCAAAAGCCGCATTTTTCATATGTTTGTTTAAATTTGCATTACAACAAAACCTTGAAGTCGCCAAATTCTGAAATTTGCATAAAAAGTTTCCCCATAATTGGTTCTCAGGGCCGCCACTAATTCGTTCGGAATTTTTGACTTCACTAATTTATCACTAATAACATCACTAGTGCCTATTAGTGATGTTCGGACACATCACTAATAGGCGTTCGGACGCGTTCTGAAACGTTTGGACGCCTATTAGTGATGTTTCCGAACGGGTTAGAACGTTTCCGAACGCGCCCGAACGCAATTAGTGAAGTTATTAGTGAACTAAAGTCCATTCAGGAGCCGTCCGAACGTATTAGTGGTGGCCCTCATATGCTACCAAAAAATCTCGAAAAAATGAATATATCTATCGAACATATCTAATCTGAAAAAACGTTGGATACTTATGCAAAGACTTAATACTAATCTTTTCTAGCATGAAAGATGATGGTCGTATCCGTGAAGCAAATGTAGTTTCTTTTGAAAAATGGTTTATGCCTAATAAAGTTTATGTAAGTTTTATGATATTAAAAAAAATAAAAATAAAATTTAAGATGTATAAAATTGAAGTTAAGCGTGAACATCAGGCTGTAGTTAGCATAATTTATCGATCATATGCCGAATTTAGTGAGTTATATATAAAGCTATGTCGAAAGTAAGTATATATATTTTATAAATTATAATAATTTTAGGTTTACTCATCGAGCACTTCCTCCATTAACTTCTCTTTCTATGGGATTAGGTCGTTCAAATGTTCGTACTATGGCAACTAGACGTCAAATTCAGCTTCAAGTGTTTTTGCATAGGTTGTTTGAGCTTGTAGATGAAATTTCCACGGTAATTAACAATCTTAAATATTTAGGATGGGATGCCATCAATGAAAAAATTTAATCCCCGCCAGAGCAGGATTTCATTTCAATATACAGACTTTTGATGGAAAATTCTATTTTTGCATCGATTTTTTAAATTTTCATAAACTGAACATTTTAGCAATTTTTTATAACTCTGTGAGACGAATAAAATGACACCAAAATTATCCAATTTGAACATTGATTTGGGTTATTGAAACGAAAACATGAATCAGAATTTTCGTTTCAATAACCCAAAACAATGTTTAAATTGGATCATTTTGGTGTCATTTTGTTCGTTTAGCTATAAAAAATGGCTACAATGTTCATTTATGAAAATTTAAAAAATCGATGCAAAAAGTCGATTTTTCCGCAAAAATTCAAAAAAGTTTGTGTATTACAACGAAGAGCTTGTAACAAATTCAAATTTCAAAAACAATTATCTCGAAAACTACAACGATTCAGAACAGCCATAAAAACAAAAAAATGCTTCATTTTTCATGATCTTTCCAAATATATCATTTTTTCATATATTGTAAATTACTGGACTGGTCCTTTAATTCGAAAATTTGAGCATATCTTTTTAACCTTTAAAGATTATTCGATGATCTTGGTACCGTTGGATAGCTTAAATTCTTAGCAATCAAATGGTATCAAGATCACCGAATAATCTTTAAAGGTTCAAAAGATATGCTCAAGATTGGATTATTCTTAATCCGAAGATTATTATTAATCTTCTAGTGCCTTTTTGGAACTCTATAGATGGCTAGCAATATTTCTAACATAACTACAATTTCATTAGATGATGGTATTATAGGAATTCTTGAATTTTTTATGCTAAGTCTGGCTTTTATCTTCTCTACCATTTTTGGGATTTTGATGTGGGAAACTAAAACCATCCATAGAAATTTACGATTTATTTTTTTAAATATGGTTTTAGCTACTTATGGAGAGTGTATAACAAGGTAAAGAAAAAAAAATTAACATAAAAATTTTTTTAGAATTTGGTTAACGGTATTTCAAATTTTCTTTCCTGGCTATAGTTCCCTTTTGGTAACTATAATGTACATTTGTCCAGGAATGTTTGCCTCGTATTTTACAATTATTGAGATCAGTATGGCTGTCGAACGTCTAATGGCAACCTTTTTTGTTAAAAATTATGAAAACTCCAGGCATCCCATCTTGGTTCTCAATATAATCATACCGGTATGGATTTTTCAATCAGTTTTAAAGAGACAGTTAATAATCTGTAATTTGAACTATGTTATAAAAAATGTAAATTCGCACATACGATTTTTAACCAATCGTTTCAAGAAACCATTTTTCCTGATCACAGAACGAGTTCAAATATTAGATTTTATCCTGCCTCTTTAATGCTCCAAATTTTAGTGGTTATTAAACTTTGGTATTCTTTATATGGCTATATTTAATATATTGATAGGCTATAAGAAGATTTCATATTCATTGGTTATATGTAACGTATTCACTTGGATGGTATATCAAATTTTTATGAAATTCTTTAAATCTCGGAATTTTTAGTCTTTTATTATTTTATATCGTTCAAATCAACGCTTGTATCTTAAATGTCAAGCAAGCCTCAGTGAAAAATATCAGGTATACCTATTCTTGCTATGTTATAAACTCATAAAAATTGTAGTTACGTGAAAATATTCGTATTACCAAACTTTTGGCTATATTTGTTGTATTTACAGCTCTAAAAAATTCTGTTTCTACCTTTTATATACTCATACAAGTTTATTACTTTGCTCCGAAGTATTTGTTCAAGCTTTTTTAAAACTTAATCAAATAATTTAGCAAAATGGCTCTTCAAATTCATATTCTCGACTATGCCTATAGAATATTTTTAGCTTTATTTTTTGTAACCTATCCGTTCGTGCTGATTTCTTTTCATAGAGATTTAAGAAGACAGTTTAAGTATATTTCTTCGATTAAAAAGGTCGATTACGCCGACTATCGATTTGTTATTTTAGAAAGCGAATTCTTCGAATAACACCTGATATAAAATTATTCAACAAAGTATCTCCTGAGAATGTTATTGGTCAACAGGCGTATACAAAATTCGAAGAAGTTGACTATTTTAAAGGGTTAGAACAGCAATGGACAGCCGAATTCGAAAAATTAGCAAAGAATAAAAATCTATTTAAAGTTGAAACCTTGTCGTAAATTTTTATAGAGCTATAGTAAAGTTTTATATATGAACACTGAAAAAATTAACATAAAAATAGAAATTTTGAAAGATGTTGAAATTGTTGAACCGAGGTTTCATAGATTCTCGGTGCATTCACAAATTAACGGGCTTTGATTCGATCTACAACCGATTTGTTAAACACCAACGTTGGGTTTGTAAATTTGGAATTGGCAACCGCGTATGACAAAAACGATTCCTAAAACGAGATTTTCATACAAAACATTTTTGAGTTTTTTTTCAATTCTAGACTGCTCAAATTTAGAAGATACGTTTTTTGACTATCCAAAAAATCGAGTAAAACTCTTATCATGACTCTCAGTCAATATCTCCATATAATTATCGTTATTTGAACTTTGGCTGTCAGCACAGTTTTAAACTCCACATCTGACTCCAAATGGCAACTTGTTAGCATATACCGTAAAACTTCTAATAGGTAGTTGGAAGCTCTTCTTGATTTACTAAGAGTTTCCTGTCTATAAAGATGCATGGAAATTTATCTCAACGGGTAATTATTAAGATGTTAAATGTCAAAAATCAGACGAAAAGTAATAAGTTTATAAGATCAAAATGAAAATTTTGATTCTATAAAAAGAACCAGGTGGAAGCTTAAAAAAACTTACTAATTATGTTGTAGAAAATAGGTTAATTTTAGGTAAATCGTGTGCGATTAAAAAATCCAAATCGAAATTTTTGCAAAATTATTTCGAGTAGACATTAAAATTGTTTTGGAGGGTAGAAATTAAAATATCTTTTTTTTACTATCCCCTCTTCTTATCATGGAGAAGGGAAGTAAAAAAAGTAGTAATTTAAAAAGCTTTAACACATTCAAAAATAAATACATACCACAGTTGCATAACTTCGGTACCCCCATGTAAAATTTTACCGGGGTAGGTCATGTGTTACGGGGTGGAGGGTAGGCATCGGTCCCCGGGCCGATGACAATTTAAAAAAAGGTCGCCAATCTGCGGAGGGGGTGGGTCATAAAAACAAAAATTGTCGACCGGGGTCTGTGCAACTGTGATGCATACCAATTTGAAAAAATATCAAAACTACAAAAAAAATATAAACAAATAAAGATTTTTTTGGGTTGTAGAGGGAGGGTGTGAGGGGATTTTGATGGGGAGGGGGGGGGGGTAGAATGTGGGTCGGAAGGTCGACAAACTTGTAAGCTATCAGATTATAAAAAAGGTCGAAAAAATCTATATTTTCCCTGAACCAGGATCAAGGAAGCATTTTCACGATTCGGGAATGCGCGTAATCGATTCTCCGCATGAAATTACCCCCAGAAATATGATTTTGAGGGAGAAATTTCAAAATTTTTCGATTTTCGCTTCAATACACACATCTATTTTCCTGAATCAGGGTCAAGGAAGCATTTCCACGCTTCGGGAATGCGCGCAATCGATTTTTCGCATGATTTACCCCTAATAGGATGATTTTCAGAAAATTTTAAAAGAAAGTTACTTTGAAAAAATGCCCACGTCATTTACGCTTGCTCTTGTTTAGGTACCACTTTTTTTCAAATCGAATAATTCTTTAAGAATTGACAAAGTTGTGTTTTATGTGTTCTAGTTTCTGTTTTATATTATGACACGTAAATTTTCAGGAATGCGACTAGAAACTAGTTTTTGTATTTTCCCTCTAGTTTGTTGTTTGTATGTATCAAAAATAATCATCACGTGCGAACGTATTTATATCCTCATCCGTGTAGAGTAGCCAACCTTGTTTCGATAGTTATTTACACTATTCAAACAATTCTTTCACTAGCATCTTATATTAGCTAAACCCAAGAAACTTATAAAGATGGTCCAATACAAGCTTTCTTATTTCCCTGTTCGTGGTCTTGGTGAAGTTTCCAGGTTCATTTTTCACTATGCTAATATTCCATTCGAAGATAATCGCATTGGTGGAGATGACTGGCAAAAATATAAGTCGGGTAAGAGTATAATTAGGAAAATAGGATGTATGTAATATTTATTTTAGAAACACCTTTTGGTCAAATGCCAGTTCTCGAAGCTGATGGAAAAGTTTTAGCTCAAAGTTTTGCTATCGCTAGATATTTGGCTAGGAAACATGGTATGTTTATATACATACTTATACCCAAGATTGCCAGAAGGTTTTTGACCTGGGTTGCAAAAATCATGTGTTGGGTTATACTTAATAGAGAAAAAAGCTTGCTTGGGTTACAAAGTGTAATCCAGCCATAATAATTTTATAAATTTTTGGGTTACAAAAAGCGTAACTATAACTTTCTCCACAAAACTCGTCACGCTAACTTTTGCCACTTTGTGTCAATAATCTATGTAATTTCAGACTAATTGATTTGCAATAAATATGTATATTGACACGAACGTGGCGAAAGTTACGTGGCGAAAGTTATGTGGCAAAAGTTACGTGGCAAAAGTTACGTGGCAAAAATTATAGCTTTTTGACAACGTGACAAAAGTTATAGTGCCCAAAAAGCTTGTCAGGGGTACTTTTGTAACCTATAGGAACAATTTGGAAACTCTGCCTATATCTAACAAATATTCAATATAACAAGAATTCACATTTAAATGTAGGAAATACTCATTTTAGGTCTTGCTGGCAAAGATGATTGAGAATCTGCCCAGCTCGACTCCATTGCCGATCTTCTCAAAGACTTCAACACAGAACTTCGCCCTTACTTTGGTATCATTATGGGCCATTCGAAAGATAACAAAGACGAAGTTTATAAAACGGTCTTCAAACCAACACTTGAAAAGAACCTCCCAATTTTGGAGAAGCTTCTCAAAGATTCTGGCTCTGGTTTCTTCGCTAAAAGTGGTGTAAGCTGGGTGGACTTTCATGTCGCCAGTTATATTGAAACTCTGGAAGGATTGGGTCCAGACGTCGTAGCTAACTACAAAGAAATTACGAAACATAAGGCGAAAGTTTATGCTCTTCCTCAACTTAAGAAATATTTGGATTCTCGACCAAAAACTCAATTTTAATCGAATAAAAGATCTCCAATAATTTTATTATATTTATTTTATTTCATAAGAATAAATGTTTGTTTAGTAATCAGTTTTTTTGCATTGGACACAATTCCCGCCAATTTCGAAACCTCCTATCAACAAGTTAGCTTATCGTTTATGTTTTTCTAGTTTCTGTGCTGACCTTTCTCAAATAAAAAAACGTGGAGGCAAGATGGTACTTAGAGAGATTTTAATGAAGACCAGGTCGAATTTTCTAGAAATTTCCTCTCTAGTTTATGCGACCGCAGCATATATGTATGCGAATATAATCAGTACCGACGAACGTTGTAGCCTTTATTTATAGGCCGCTTTATACTCGCATTTATAGTCGACTGCTTTTTGTTCATACGTTGGGGTTTCTATAGGTACGAGCCGCATCGAGTTATTCGCTTAAACATTTTTGGTCTTGTTTATATATATTTTACTTTTATTAATACTGATTTAAATTTATCGACTTTTAGTGATATATTCAGAGGACTTCGTTTAAACATGGTTCAATACAAACTTTCGTACTTCCCTGTTCGTGGTCTTGGTGAAATGTCGCGGATGGTTTTGCACTATGCTAATGTTCCATTCGAAGATGTCCGCATCTCCCAGGAAGACTGGCCAAAACACAAAGCCAGTAAGTTGAAAAACGAAAATTTGAAATTTTAAGAAATTTTTATATTCAAGAAATTTCTAAAATGCTTATAAAATATAGAAATTCTGTTTTCGAAAATTTTGGATTTTTATTTTTTTAAATTTTTTCTTCATCGACGTTTCTGGAAATATACTGATTTTTGAAATTTTTGTAATATTGACAAATTTCTAGAAGTTCATAAAAATTCGAAAATTAGCAACTACAAGAAAATTAGAGTTTCTAGAAATTAGAGTTTCAAGAAAAATTTAAAAAATTTTAGAAATATAATTTCCGGATTCCGGATCCCCAAAACTTTCCGATTTTAACTCAAACTCCTAATCCATCCTTTTTAGGCACTCCATTCGGTCAACTCCCCCTTCTAGAAGTTGATGGCAAACCACTTGCACAAAGTTTTGCTATCGCACGATTTTTGGCTAGAAAACATGGTAAACCTTGAAAATCACTATTTCTCCCAATTTTTCATTTTAGGTCTTGCTGGAAAAGACGACTGGGAATCGGCTCAACTTGACGCCATCGCTGACTTCATGCAAGATATCAGCAACGAATGCCGTCCATATTTGGGCGTCGTTAGCGGTCGTATAGAAGGCGACAAAGACAAGCTCTACAACGAGGTTTTCAAGCCATGCATTGAGAAGAACATGCCAATCTTGGTGAAACTTCTCAAAGAATCTGGATCAGGATTCTTTGGAAAAAGTGGTGTAAGCTGGGTGGACTTTTTCATCGCCAGCTTGATGGAGACCTTGTAAGGATTCGCTGGTGAATTGCTAGGACATTACAAAGAAATTTTGGCGCATATGGACCGAGTCAACTCGTTGCCACAACTTAAGAAATATATAGATTCCCGCCCAAAGACACCGTTTTAAGATCTTATATGGTTGTCAAATTTAATTTTTGACTAATGTTATTACAGTGGATTCTCGATAGTACGGTCCCCACGTTAGTACGGTCCTCCTCCCGATTTCTTGAAAAATGAAGGTTTTACGTTGAAATGAGTGAATTTTCGTAGCATTTTAGTGCTAAAGAGTTGGAGAAAATGTGGTTACATGGGGGGTCCAAGCAAGATAAAACGCCGACTTTTGAAAAAGGCTTTCAAATGGAAGGAATAGACGAATTTTTTCGAAAATCCTTATTTTTCAAGCTTTTTGAGCTCGTTAACCACAATTTCTCCAACAATCAGCCCTAGAAACTCCAAAAATGGACGAGTTTTGGCGTAAAAACAATGATTTTTAATATATCTCAGAAAAATGGTACCTCCTCCCGAGAGGGGACCGTACTATCGAGAATCCACTGTATAATATTTATTTTTTTTTAAATAAACTTTTTAAATCTTGAGAAAAAATAAGCAAATTTATTTCATAACCTATTTATTCCGCGGATTATTTGATTTGGTGTTTTTGCAGATCAAAAAAATGACGTTAAGCAGGGGAGAAAGAAAAAAAATGAGTACATATGTAGGGACCGTCACCGGTTTTCAGAAATCGGCTTTTTAATGGGATTTTCGTATCGGAATTGTTTTAAAAATAAAATCTACGATAGAAAAAACCATGTAGTGAAAAAAAAAGTACGATGGCTTTTCCGTGGGAATTTTTTCAGTACGACGGGATTTTCGGTAATTTCGTATGATTTTCGGTAATTTTATATGTTGCAAAAATATCCTAGAAAAGTCGAAAAGTCGCGGAAAACTACTGGAAAACCAGTTAGTACAACGACCAGTACGACGACTTGCGGCCCGTTGTATTGAAACTTGCGTCAGTACGACGAACTTACTCATTTTAGGCCTTGCTGGCAAAGATGATTGGGAATCCGCCCAGCTCGACTCCATTACCGATCTTCTCAAAGACTTCAACACAGAACTTCGCCCTTACTCTGGAATCATTTTGGGTCATTCGAAAGATAACAAAGAAGAAGTTTATAAAACGGTCTTCAAACCAACACTTGAAAAGAACCTCCCAATTTTTGAGAAGCTTCGCAAAGATTCTGGCTCTGGTTTCTTCGCTAAAAGTGGTGTAAGCTGGGTGGACTTTCATGTCGCCAGTTATATTGAAA
>JAQGCP010000474.1:0-16698 GCA_034699885.1 Acrobeloides thornei
CACGAGCTACAAATATTATTTAGACACCTTTATGTCAAACCTTTAAGAAAAATTAGAAAAATTGAAAACACACAAAACCCCCTGGTTTTTCATAGGTCAAAATTTCACATTCAGTGTGATTGCTAATCTATAATGTTCAAATTTGTAACGAGGCCATATAATTTTTCCAATGTGTTTTTTGAAAATTTCTTTTTCTCTTACACTCAGAAAAATGCCGGGAATAATTATCATCAGTTGTCACAATCAGTTTTTCCCGTGTTAACAAAAACGTTGAAGAACTACGAATGGTGTTTGATCTAGATTAACTCTAACAACATTCTTTTTCAACATGTCTTTTCTGCCGGTTTTCAATGGTCTCGTGTATGCGGTTTCCGCCAAAAAAAGAATTGATCAACCATATGTTTATATAACGAAGGTAGGAAAAGAATATGAGAAAATTTTCGCTCAGCATTTTGGATAGCTCCTCCTCAGAGGTGCACAAGTAGTAGTTATGCGTCGAAATCGTGAATTTTGAATTTGTGTACATCTTTTCGTTGTAATACACAAACTTTTTTGTGTAAAAAAATCGATTTTTTTCAATTTTTTATGAATTTTTTCTAGAAAAAAAGCCTTTTAGATTCTTTCTCCTACTATCGCTATTGAAGAAATAAGGCTTCTTCCTTTAAAACTAGCACCCATTCGAAATTGGGTGAAAGAATGAATGAGGTGACTACATCACCCTACCGATACAGACATGCAACGGTATCCCGCTCGGCATCGGGTGGCTCACAAAGGAGTGGCGCTGGCAGTGAAGGTGGGTCTCAGAAACGACATTTTTTGTTTTTACGGCATGTCCTGAATCGTTGTAGTTTTCGAGAAAATTGTGTTTGAAATTTTGAATTTGTGTACATGTTTTCGTTGTAATACACAAACTTTTTTGAATTTCTCATCGATTATTGAAATTTTCATCAAATGGAAATGGACCCTAGAGGGGTCATTTCCATTTGATGAAAAAAATTTTCACATAAATGTCCCCCATTGTAGCTATAATTTTTAATACTTACAAATTGATGAATTCGAGATCCATGGTTATACCCGTGTGTAGCTGGTTCTGTCGTAGAAGATTTTTCTGTAAACATTCTATCTTTCTAATTTTTATATATAGTTTTGTACAAAAATGCAAAAAAAGTACTATGTGTTGTTCAGCAAAATTAAAACCGATATTTGGTAGAGCGGGCAGGTTTGACTTATCAAATATACGCTTCCTCAACTCTTCTTCCATTTCCATTCGTGCCGACAGTAATGGATTATAGCCCTGAACGAGAAAAATTAACCAAAAATTAGCTCAGATGACTACCGTGGATAGGGCAGGAAATCTGCCCCTTGACCATTCCCATGGAACCTGTCTTCGGGCACGAATATCGGATTTCGTTTTGGGTTTCTTGAGATCAATATCAACTGGACAAAGTTGAAGCCACCATCTCCGATCTCTAAATTAAGACATAGAAGATGGCGAAATCGAAATCCAGCTTACCCATTTTCAGACATCGCTTGCCACCGGCGTATAATCTGTGCCGATGAGCTAAAAGTTGATGGGCGCCGATGATCTAAAAAGTAGAGGGTGTATCAAAAAACCGAAATTTGGGCGATTTTTTCGATCTGAAAATTGTTTTTCAAAAATCCTAAAAATGACCCATATGGGTAATTTTATGCGGGAAATCGAAAGCGCGCATTCCCGAAGCTTGAAAATGCTTCCCAAATCCTGATTCAGGAAAGTAAGTGTGTAAATTTGTATTTTTCGCTTTTGTTATTTTCATGAATCAGGAGAATTTTACTGCTCAAGATTACCATTGATAAACTTGGTATCTATACAATCACCATGCCGTAAATGAATGGATTCACTTTTACAGCATAAAAGTTGCCATGAATCCACATCCTACAATGAAAATTTTATGTAATAAAGCATTTAAGCCTACCTTTGTCACACTTTCCACAACTTCTATGCCAACTGTGTACTAAAAAAGAATTGATATAAGCCGCCCGTCCGATCTGGCAAGTTAAGCAACTTTGGGCTCGTAGGTTCGATTCCACCAGAGCGAAAATTTCGATATACAAAAACCTTTCCTTACAAAGAATGGAGCACAAATTTTTTGCTCTAAGTAAAGTTTTTTGTAAATTTGCGCCTGTGGCCCAACGTTGCTTAACTTGCTAGATTGGACGGGCGGCTTCCTTATCCACTTCGCCAAGTAGTCAAAATTTTTCGTAAAGCTAACCATGAAAAACATACCTGATCACTCCCACAAGACAGATACATATCTCCATTTTCAGTTGACGCTGTTTCTGTTGTGGTACAAACCTCATCAAACATCTATAAGTTTAAAAAAGGTATACAAAAAATTTCAACCTACCACAATTGAAGAAGAAAACTTCGAGCATCCAAACTTATAGAAACGCTCAGTACCATCAAAGGCTGTACTGAACCTAGAGACATAATATCCATTGGGGCATTGAAAAGTGTTCATTCCATGTCCAATAACACTCAAAATCAATAAATTAGTTGAATAGAAATAGACCAATAACTTCGAATAGAAATTCCTCCTTAGCCACCTGGAAAATTGTATTCCATATCTCGAGCCATGCATAATCTAAAAAATTCATAGTTCAAAAAAAGTAAAGTATTTTCCTAGATCGACGCGTCTGCGACGTCTCCGTTACTGAGACAATTGATCGTTTGAAAAAAGTGTGCATTACTTTTTGGAGTCCCCTTTCGCGTAGGGCACCTCCCTGATGTCAAAAATGAAAAATTCCTTCGGATTCGTGTTCCCCATATCCGAAAACCCCCGTTTTTGGGTAGCCGTACGAATGAATAAACCACAAAAAATCAGACGATTCGAAGCACTTTTTGAAAAATCAATTTTTGGATATCCGTCGAGGGGGTGCAAAGCACACCACTTAGATTAGTTTTTCCAGAGTCGGAACCTAATTTTTTGGACCATTCTAAACAGCTTAACCAAGATCCCGTAAAAAATAGGGCAAGAAAAAAGTAGTCCTCACAAACACACTTCCCCTTTAAAAAGTATAATTTACTATGAAACAATCGGCTAATCAAGCTAAAATCAAACAAATCCTAACTCCCGAAAAGTAGCCCTTGAGGTGACACTTATTTTGTTCAACACCTATCGCTATCGAAACACTTACCATTCAAGTGTTGACTAATTTAAACTCGAATATAACAGGTTGAAGATAAATCTTATTCTTGAAATAGACTTTATTTTCAATGTCATTATGAATCGATTGAAAATCTCATGAACAGTGAGAAAAGAGAGAAGGATGAAAGTTTTTCAAAGTGAACGAACAATCGCGATTTTCGAAATCCCATTGATTCACTCGCTGTCGACGATTATGTAACTAACTCAATGCATATTTGGAGCCAGGTGACCTACCACTCGCTCTCTGAAAATGACCAGGAGGTATTTTCTAGGGCAATCATGAGAAAGTAGCTATTGTTCGGATAAGCCGTACGGATGAATAACCAACACAATTGTTGCTGCGGGAGTTCATTTTTACCTATTGCTGATTTTCAAATTAAACTCCGAAATCGAAGGTCTATTCAAGACAAAAAAAGGCAAATACTAGAGGGGGCAAAAATTTCAGTCGAAAATTTTCTTACTTTTTTCTTTGGAAATGACTTTTCTAGGGGTAACTTTATGCGGGAAATCGATTGCGCACATTTTGTACTTTAAAAATGCTTCCCTGATCCTGAATCAGGGAATCGGAGTGTGTGTATTGAAGCGAAAATCGAAAATTTTTAGATTTTCTGGGGATAACTTTATGTGGGGAATCGATTGCGCACATTTTGAACCTTGAAAATGCTTCCCTGATCTTGAATCAGGGTATTTTATCGAAGCGAAAAATTATAATTTTGACCATTCTGCTTCAATACAATATCCTGAATCAGGGTCAAGAAAGCATTTTCAAGGTTCAAAATGTGCTCAATCGATTTTCGCATAAAGTTACCTCTAGAGAGGTCATTTCCAAAGAAAGTAAAAAATTTTTTGAAAAAATTCACGTCTACTGGGCTCGCTAATCCTTAGTAGTACCAAAAAATCTATAATGGATTTGGGGAGGTCTCAGATCTACACACAAAATTTATTATATGTCGCAAGCAAAAAACTAGCCGCAATAACAAAACCTGTTTAAAAAAATAACTTGAACGGAAAAAATTGACCGGATGGTGAATAGAGTAAAAAAGAAAATGGAAATGCGCTGTTTCTAGGTCAGTCTCGTCCGTTCTTGCAGTTAGTATTGTGTGGATTTCGTTTAATGATCGAACCGGATTATTGCCGGTTTCATCCAGATTCTGAACAGAAGAAGCTTATTAGAGTATATAAAAAAAGTAGGCGCACGCAAATTGTTAATGACCGAAATTATAACACTTATTAACTTTCAAAATTCCATACCGAAATGCAAGGTTCTAGAAGAAAAACCTTCTTAAGAATTAGCGAGAAAGATTATCTAGTATTTGGATAATAATCTGATTACCGATAGAAAGTTAGCACGACTTTAAAAGATCTAAAGATGCGTGGTAAACGCCTAGGGTAGCAATTCGGACTCAAAAAGTTGCAAATTTCAGCAATTAATATTTTAAAAGGGGAGGGCGATGGCATTTTTTGCTGTAAAAACGGCCAAAAAACACCAAAATTTTTTTTCAACAAACGTAAAAAATGTTCGAAACGATGAAAAAAAACTGTTTTCGAGGAAACTAAAATATTTTTTGAGTGTTTTTTGGCCATTTTTAGGTGTTTTTTTGGCCTTTTTTGCTGTAAAAAAGGCCAAAAAGCACCAAAAAACACCCAAAAATCTTTTTTTTTTCGATTTTCCTCAAAAACAGTATTTTTCATCGTTTCGAACATTTTTACGCTTGTCGAAATTTACGCTACATTTTTTACGCTTTTGCAATAACTCACCTCAATCAGCCCTCCATTTTAAAAGAACAAATAGAAATTTATTCAAAACCAGATAATACAAATCGCTTATAAAATTACAATACACGGCGGCGCGATTTCTGTGTAAACGGACACAAGACGACGAAAAAAACCTCAGCGATGTACTTTCGGCTCTACTAGCAGATAAAAAGGAATTGAGTAAAATGCTTTCTTCTATAAAAAGTTATAAAAATTTCTGCGGGAGCACCACCAGGAATTTTTTTCCAAGGCCTAACATTTATAAATGTAGACAAATTTGGTGTTTTGGGCGCATAGAACACGATCCCAGTATTATTTTTGGGTTTTGAAATGGTTCAGTCGACAATGTGAGTCCTATAGAGTTTTATGAGTCACATAATTTTTTTTTGAGTTCAATGGATTTTTATGAGTCCATGATTTTATGAGTTAGGCCTGGATACCCCAAAAATAGCGAAAAACAAGTCGGTTCCATTTTGGAGTGGTTTTTCATCGTTTTCGAGCCATTTTCAACCGATTTAAAGCGATCCCGTGTCATTTTGAGGTATGTGTAAACCCTACCCTTACCTAAATTTTTTATTGAACTCATAAAAAATCTCATAAAAATCTATGGAACTCACATTGTCGACTAGAACCTTTGAAATTTCCCATGGGTACTTCCCTATCGTCCACTTGTACTGTTTCCAGTTATTCTTTCTGTTGAGTTTCTTCGGAGTCAGATTCTTCTTCTTCTATATCATATAAGGGGTCCCCGCCAAAAGTAGCACTTCCTGAACTTGCACACCAAAAATAACACCGGGAATCCATTCAGTGTGTCCAAAAACCTTCATACAACTTCATTTCGAACCATTTCCGCAAGGACACGCTTTTTCGCCCCGATCACGCCGCCGTGAATAATAAACAAAAAAATAACTACCTTAGAAATATTCAATCTCATGAGCCAACTTGCTCCCTGAATTCAATCCGAAAAACTTGAAACAATACCCAGTGGGATTACGCCGTATCAACAACATCCAGAATTTCAAGAATGCAGTGAAATCTGCCAACGCCTACGATGCCCTTTTACGAAATGGAGAATATCGACGGATGGAAGAAAGCATTTGATAACATCTATATTATTATTTTATTTTGTTAGGACTAGCTTGCTGTATCTGACTTTTATTGTAGTATTTTATCACTGTGCTGTAAATTGTCCTGTTGGATGTAGCACTTTATCAATAAATAAAAAAGTATTTTTCTCTATTTAGATTCAGTCGTGAGGTCTTGGAGTTGTGATGTCTGGGCGCAAGCTGCATGTCGTGGCCGGTTCTTGCACTTGTTTTTTTTGTGAATTTCGTGGGACGAGTACTCCGTCAGGGAGAAATTTGTGGCGACACTTCTTGCTGGCAACGCTGAAACAAACGAAAAGTTGATTCTTTTATATGCGACTCGAAATTCGCATATTAGATGAGCAAATGTCGTATATAAAGCACAATTTTCAAAATCAAAGTATGTTCCATTCCTTGTTCAATTAGTAAGTTGTTTGTATGGTTTTGTTTTTTCGGTACTAGTGTGAAACAGGGGACCCACTCAAAATTTATACAAAAATTTTTTAAAATATCTTTCTCATTATGTTCAAAGTGGGTGAGAAGGAAGAAAGCATTTTCACGCATCGGGAGTGCGATTTTTGGATTCCTATAAAATACCCTCAGAAAGATCTTTTTTGCAAAAATATTGTTGAAATATTTAACTAATACATGGGTCTCTGTTTCACAGTAGTACCGAAAAATGACAACATTCGTACTTTTTAGTCCAGCAAACTACTCAGAATTCTAAGATGTGTGAATGCGGCCCATTAGTAAGATTTTTAGTTTTTGGGACTTCCAAGCTTTTGGATCTCACTAGCTTTTTGGATTTTTTTATATACTCTAGGGCACGGTTGACCAAAGTGTACAAAAAGTTGAGACAACACTAAAAACATAAAAAACCTATTCCTTTTTGTTAAAAAACATTGTTAAAGTATTTTTGAGCTTAAATCTCGAATTTTAACTGAAATTTTTCATACCATAAGAAAATCTCATAGGCATATAAAAGGTATTCTAGGCAATTATACAACCATTTTTTAAGGTTTAAAAACTAACTTCAATTTTAGACAGCGCAGGATATTGAAAGATACTTGATTATTTATCTGTTCCTTTCACCCCTGTCAACTGAATTGGACAAGTTCTATGCTTGGATCTTCTACACTATCGGAAGAACAAGATTAGCCGTTACGATTTCCAACTACGTCAGCGGCATTACTAAGCCACTTTTCAAGAAGACTGAGGTATTGTTATACAAGATAGAAACATACATGCGCAGGGGTGCAGATCTGCACCCCACAGCATTTTTTCAGAAGTTGCTCCTATACTTCCCCCACATTTTTGGGAAAAATGGCATTTTGGACAAAGAATCTACTTCAAATCTATTTTAGCCGCGAGAAGATGTAGAAAAAGGGAGCCACATTGATGAGCTTATGCAGAAGATGGAGGAGCTAAACAACCGAGTGAAGAGCTATGTTTAAAAAATTTACAATATTTTGATAAAAATATTGTTTTTAAATTTCGACGAATCGGTGGTTTAAAATTTCTCTTTCAATTTTAGACAGCACAAGATATTGAGCGATATTTAATAATTTACTTATTTATGTCGCCGCTGTCGACTGAGCTAGACAAGCTGTACGCTTGGGTTTTCTCAACAATTGGACGAACAAGATTTGCTGTTGCGATTTCGGATTACATCAGCGACATCACTCAACCACTTTTCAAAAAGACTGAGGTATTGTTATACAAGATAAAAACATACATGGGCAGGGGTGCAGATCTGCTTCCCACAGCATTTTTTTAGAAGTTGCCCCTATACTTCCCCCACATTTTTGGCTTGGCGACCTTTTTTGGTTATCATTTTTGGAAAAAATGGCATTTTTGGGCAAAGAATGACTAAAAAATGGCATTTTGGGGCAAAAATGACAACAATGGCAATTTTGCGACCTTTTTTGAGGGGAACCCTGCATTTTTTCGAAAATCTGCACCCCCTCTGCCCATATATGAATGGAAAACAATTTTTTTAAATGACAGGTATAAGCGAAAATGTATATAAAATGTCAATTTTTGTGGAGATTGAAAATTGAAGTCTAGAACTTTTTTACAATTTTTGTTGAAAAATAATGTGGTCCTATTTTTTGCAAGATCAAATCTATTTATTTTTTAGTCTCAGGAAGATATAGAGAAAGGGAATCCGATTGACGAAATTATACAAAAAATGGACGACTTATATAATCGAGTAAGTGCCATAGAAGATCGAGAAGTCAAGGAAAAAGCGGATCGAGTTCTAGCGGATCAAATTGTAGCGGATCAGATTAATGAGGTTTGTTAATTTAAACAGCATCTAATGTCATTTTAGATGAAAAAAGAAATTGCCTTAATCCAGGGAATTATGAAAGATGGAACAGGAGATCGGCAATCCAACTTGGAAGTTATCCAAATCAAGTAATTGCCATGGACGCGCAAAATATCGATCGAGCAGTCAGGAAGGAAAAGCGAATCGAGTTCTAGAAGATCGAGTTCGAACGGATCAGGTTAATAGTGCGATTAATGAGGTTTGTTAATTTAAACAGCGTCTAATGTTATTTTAGATGAAGAACGACATTGCCTTAATCCGAAAATTATGAAGAATGGGACAGAAGATCTATCAATAAAATTATATATGTTTTTATGTATTATAATTTGCTTATATTACTCTCGATTTATATAGTAAAATTTGAGATTTATCCTGGCTATCGGTTTTTGGGCACTTTGCCCCCCCAGGCCATAGGGGGGGGGGGGTTAATGTGCATACTTTCCGGTTTTTGGTACATACAACGTCTATTTCAAGCGGCAAAAATGTGTGCCAACTTTTCGTTCATTTGCTGAAATGTTACGCTTTTTACACTCGGAGGTTTTCGGCTAGGAGGAACTCATATTCGATGGAATTTTCAAGTTTTGACTTCAGCGGTCTTCTACTTTACTTGGAGGGGGAAGGGAAAAACGACAAAAATACAACTTTTCAAAAATACAGTAGTGACCAAAAGTATTGTCCCAAAGGTCTGTCAGGAAGCGTTTCACATCAATTCCAAATGTCACTTTTTAGTTTTACACCTGTTCTTTCAAATATAAAAAATAATGGAGTAAAAAGCTTTTAACCATCCAGAGTTATAAGCTTTTAAAGTCAATCTTCAGACTTTTTCCGCTGTATTTATGCATCGGAACACATGGACTAATCCGAGTGAGTCGTAACAGACGACTCCGGATGAGTCGCGACTATTCGGATGAATCCGTGTCGATCCTTAGAATGGGCTACTTGAGAGGGGGAATTTTATGCGAATCTTTGTTTATATATTTCTACACCTTCGAAGGTATAAATAGTCCATTTCAGGTTTGATCTTTCGAATCGTCCAATAATCATTATGCTTTTCTACCATTTTAAATCATGGGGAACAAAATGCAACAAGTACCAATCAAAGATTTGAAATTTTCCATTTTTGACCCCTTATGTTTTTTTCCATCGTGAACCCCTAATTTTACGTTTTTTTCTAACTTTCCGACATTTACGTGATGATACAAGAAAAACTAATGCAGGATTCGTGTTCCTGGCATGAAAAACCCTTATATATGACATTTCGAGCAAGATACCCGCTGGCTTCAGACTTTGTGAAAAAGAAACACATGTGCCTCCTGGATCAGAACTTTTGCGACAAAAAAAGTTTTGCCTCCCCCTGTACGTATTTGGGAATATCCCCACCCTGTATGGGACCAAAAAAGAGAAATGAAAAATTCATGCCGAAAATTAATTTATTACTAATTTTGTTAAACACTTCAATTGTTGACCTTCTTTGAATTGTAAATCTTTGAATGAATGTAGTACAAATTTTCATTCGATTTTTATTGACACACACCTGTGCAAAAATATAAATCCACGCGTTTTTTGGGGCGTTTCGGTCGTTAAAATGGAAAAGAAGATTCGGAACCTTTTTTAATAGAAAGATTAGAGGCTAAAAAGATATATTGTCAAAAAAAGATACAGCCATTATAAAAAAAGTTCTTCGCATTTTTCGTCACACTTTTCGCCACTATTGCGTAGGCGCCTTTAAGGCTAACAATTTGGATGTTTATCCCCTATTTTGACCTTTTTTGAAAATTTTGAAGTTTACCCTCCTCTAATTTTGGCACTATTACTTTTACCCCCTTTATTCTCCCCCTTACCTTTTCCCCCGATTTTACACACATTTCAAAGTAATAACGGGGAAAGAGGGGAAAAAGGCACTAGTAACTAATTTCAATTACTTTTTTTTCGGAATCTACAGGGTGTCCCAAAAAAACCGGCTTTTTGCCCTTTATTGGGCAAATTTTTCGAAAATTTTTTTTCAAAAACATCATTTCTAGGGGTATAAAACCGATTGGCGTTACTTTTACTAAAATTTTACAAATATTTCATGATTTTTTTAGAGAAAATGGCACTTTCAAGGGAAGATTTGATCGAAATTAGAACTTTATTGTCGATACGATTTTTCGTCGATACGATCTTCAAAAAACGCGTTTTTTGCATTTTATGAGGTTTTTTGGGGTCGAAAAATTTCTTGGACGCCGGAATCGTGTTTTTCAGCCATTTTTACCCCTAGAAATGATGTTTTTGAAAAACAAATTTTCGAAAAATTTGCCCAAAAAAGGGCAAAAAGCCGGTTTTTTTGGGACACCCTGTAAATGTTTTTATAAATAAAATTTTTGGGGGGTTCATTTTTTACATGGGCTCACGAGGGAACATAGGAACAGATATTTTATTAATCTAACAAATAAAGCCTATTAAAACAACAACAAAATTTATATGTTATCAAGACCAGGTTTCAAATTGCAGTCGACCAGTTCTTTCGAGATTTTCTATAAATGCATCAACATCTTCAATTCCATTCTCGGCAGCTATATTTTTTAAACAGTCCATTACATCTTTTGGCATTTGATTTGCACTACCAGCTAGAAGGATCCTTGCTAGAAAAAATTTCATCAATACGGTTAAAAAAGTCGTCAATTTTCGTTTAATACCCAAAATAGCAGTACAGAGTGAGCCAAAAAAAAACCGTACTTTTGTATTTTTTGCGAAAATTTTTTTTCAAACATCGTATGAAAATACCCCTTATAGGTGATTTTTGAAAAAAAATTTGAAAAATTTTCACCAAAAAATGCAAAAGTACGATTTTTTTTGGCTCACCCTGTAGATGCTCAATTTTTGAAACAAGACAACTGGTATTTTTCAAGAGTGAAGTCAATTTGGCGTACATTTTTTAAGTATAAAAATTTTTTGTACTTTTTTTACTCATAATTTCGAGATTTTAAAATTTTCAACCAATTTTTGAGCTCAAAACTTGAATTTTAGATCCAAATAACAAATTTGGGTATTGAAACAAAACATAACCCTACTAACAATTCGGTAGTTGAAGAAAATTCCAGACTGCATTAGCATTTTCTCTCATCTTGTGTTGGACATAGATCTAAAAAATTGATTTTTTTTGTTGAAAATCGAAATTTGCATATCTACCTTTTTCTCAGAGTCATCTCTACTAAAAGCTGTAAAAAGCTTCAAATTCTCAAGATTTGGCCATTCTTTTTCAAAATAAAAATCTTTCTTGCTGTTTCTACACCCGAAGAAAAGGATACACGGCGGTTTTTGGGCAAAGCTAAAGAAAAAATACAAATTTTTTGTACAAAAAGCATCGTTTTATTGTCAAAAACCTTATTTTTTAAGCAGTGATGAGTGAAAAAATTTTATGAGGGGCACGAAAAATTTTCAACAAATTGCCTTGATCGCTTGTTTTTTTCGAAACGAATAAAATGATGCCAAAATTATCCAATTTGAAAATTGTTTTGGGTTATTGAAACGAAAACCTGATTCATAAAAAAATTTCGAATTTTCGCGTCAATACACAACTTCTGTGTATTACCACGAGAATATGAACGAAGTGAAAAAATTATGACATCATATTTTTCAAGATCACATTTTTTTACCAGTACAAATCCGAGATCATCGACCGAAATGGAGCTACTCCAGTTCCTGGACCGATCATAAGTAGTGGGTTCGCCGGAGTCCGTCGAAATGTACCAGACCGGATTTTTACAAACACCTAAAAATCAAAGCATAAAAAATTTTTTCAAAATTTTTTTATTAAAAGCCTGATCACCAGTCATTAGTCTAGCGATAAAATTGCTACACAATCCTAATCGTTTTGATGCCATCCGTTTAACTTTATACTCCACCTAAAAGAGCATTACACAAAATTCGAATAAAAATAGCCCACCTTGGCTATAAGAAGTTGAATTTTTCCTATGTGTGCTCTAGGAGACGAGGCTATGCTAAAAGCTCTGGCGCGGATCGTTGAAAAAATGTCGAAAAGTCTCTCAGGTGGGATATTTTTTGCAGTGTTGGGGAAATCTCTCAACATTTCGGCGACCGTTCGTCGTGGTCTTTGGCAATAGTCGAGATAGTCGTCCTGAAAAATTGTAATTTTGGGTCAAAAATAGATTTTTGAGCTCAAAATTGAGCCAATTTTGTGTTCAAAATTTGATTCAAAATCAATTTTTGAAGCTAAAATTAATTTTTCGACCCGAAAATAACTCTAAAATCAATTTTTTACCAGTCCTTGAGCGGAAGCCAACTCCTTTAATCGCTCTTTTTCCAAATTATTTTCGGAAATTTTCGACAATAGTTCAAATAAGGATCTCCGTGGAATCATTTGCAGGTCAAATAATCTTTCCAAACAAATTCTTAGTGTTGTAATTTCTGAAATAAATGGAGAAAATCGATCATTGTGAAAAGTTCTAGCCAACAAAAATGGAACAAAAGTTTTGAAATTTGAGTAAAAAAAGAATGTACTCTATGTTCATACAACAACAATTAAGCAAAAATTCAAGAGTATACTAATGTTTTGTGCATATAAATATTTCAATGACTAATGTGTGTTCCATTTTTTTAAATTTTTTTACACCGTGCCTTTGACTATCCATTTTGGAGGTAGTGGTAAATTCGAATCATTTGAGCCAAGTCGAAAAGGCCTATTCAACAGCTCGTCGGAGTACCCCAAAGCTTCTTGAGCCAAATCAACGGTTTCAGAGAGGTTATAAGGGTAGACCATGAGGACATCACCGGGTTCATATCTGAGAAATTTTTTAAAAATTGAAAAAATATACAAAATACCTCAAAGGGTTATTTTGCAGGTTTTCATATTCTCTAGTAGAAAAGTTTATTAAACGAGTGTCCTGAAAAAATAAAATTTTAGACGAAAAATTAAAATAGAAATTTTTTGAACCCAATTATGGGCTTGAAAAATTGTTTTTGAACTCAATTTTGAGTCTAAAAATCGTGTTTTGAGCTCAATTTTAGTATAAAAATCGTGCTTGAACTCAATTTTGAGCTTGCAAAATTGTTTTGAACTCAATTTTAAGCCTAAAAAAAGTGTTTTGAGCTCAATTTTAGTCTAAAAATCGTGCTTGAAATCAATTTTGGGCTTGAAAAATTATTTTTGAACTCAATTTTGAGTCTAAAAATCTTGTTTGAACCCAATTTTGGGCTTAAAAATTGTTTTTGTACTCAATTTTAAGCCTAAAAATCGTGTTTTGAGCTCAATTTTAGTATAAAAATCGTGCTTGAACTCATTTTTTGAGTCCAAAAATCATATTTGAACTCAATTTTGAGTCCAAAAATATATTTGAACTCAATTCTGAGTCCAAAAATCATATTTGAACTCAATTTTGAGATTATTTCGGACTCAAAAAACTCACTTTTTGAATCATAAATAGTGTTTTGACACACATTTTTGAATCCAAAAATTGGTCTAGAATCCCATTTTGAGCCCAAACATTGATCCTGGATCAAATTTTTGGTCCAAAATCAACTTTTGAGCTCAAAAATCAATTTTTTTAAAATAATTTTTTCACCTGGAAATGATCCAGTGCAGTAACTCTTTCATTCTCTAGCACTTTAACAGGCAAATAATCGCTAACACAATCAACAATTTGTCCGTTTTCAACAACATTTTGTCTATTTTTATACAAATTTCCATTTTCATCAATCCACTCTAATTTATAACGAGGCGGTAAAAGTTCTTCTTTCGAAAAATCTAGCCTCATCTCCTGAAAAATGCAAAAATTTTTAACAATGATCCGATTTTTGTGGACTTATCACGAACTTCGAAAAATCGATTTTCAAAAATCCTCTCCCATAACTCTTCTCTCCATGGCTCAAATCCACCATCAATACCCAACTCGTGCTGATCATCACCAAGTCCGAGGTTTAAAATTGTTCTAGCACCAAGCTGAATCAACCTTCTATACAACTTTTTTCCAGCAAAATTATATTTGGCGTAAGAGGAATCGCCAAGTCCAAAAACTGCTATGGCCACCTAAAAAATAGGATTTCTGCCAAAAGCAGACACGTAGCGAGGTAATGGCTCCCCCAAATCGAAAAAATGAGAATTTTTCCTAGTGGTCCCCTTATGTTTTTGTCCAAAATTTTTCCAAAATCAACCCCATTATGATTTTTTACAAAAAATGGCCAAAATTTTCTCATTTTTCATCAAATATGTCCAAAAGTTTCATTTTTTTCTTCAAAATCGTCATTTTTTTATAGCATTTTCAGCTTAAAAAATAAGAATTTTCACCAAAATTTCGTCAAAAATAAACAACATAAGGGAGAAAACCCTTATGATTTTTACCAATTTTGGCCAACAATTGAAGAAAAAAAGCATAATGGGGGACCCTTATGTAAAATTGCCCCCCTCCGAAATTAAATTCTTGCTACGTGCCTGCTGCACAGTCAATAAAAAAATTTAAAATATACATTTTCAAGTAAATTTAAGGGTAAATTTCGGTTCAAAAGTTTTCGCCAATTTGCTCGCATATTTGTTGGAAGTTCACCTTGGCCGCTGGTGGCCACGACAAAAATTACGCATTTTTCATCGGGGAGATTCTAAAAATTTTGAACTATTATTTACAGAGTGAGCCAGAAAAATCGTACTTTACGAAAAAAATTTTCAAAATCGCATGAAAATATCCTTTATGTGATTTTTGAAAAAAAACTTTTTTTGAAAATTTTTCACTAAAAAACGCAAAACTACGGTTTTTTGGTTCACCCTGTATAAATTTATATTTGACTCAAAATTTTGAAATTTTTCATTTTTTTAAATAGCAATTTATAATTTTTGGCTGCCTCAGTAAATTTTTAAATCATTAAAAATCATCTACTTTGAGAAAAACATCATTGGCAACAACATAACTGACACAGCGAAAGTCAATTTTTAGCTCAATATTTATGCCGAGCATCCTAGAGATGCTAGGAAGACGTTACTACTAGGCAAAATCTTTTGGCCTCAAGCGGGGTTTGAACCAGCCTTGAGGGGCGGCTGAGCTTAGCCCAGTACCACCGAACCATGGAACCCTTAGGATTAACCGCTCCTAATTCTGACCTCGTAGTGATGCATTAGCACAACTCAATTTTTGAGAAAAACATTTATTTTTCACTTTGAGCACAATTAATTCTCTTATTTTCGGGTTTCACAATTGGAATTTTGATCCAATTTTGAATACAAAAATCAATTTTTAGACTCGATTTTTTGGTCAAAATTGGCGATTGCATCTAATGCAAGTTCTTGTCGCTTCATTTGTTTGAGACTGTCGAAAAATTCTTCATCTCACTTGTTTGGAAAGTTATTAAGAGAAATGGAAAGTTGAGAGAAATAGAAGTTAAGAATTTCAAGAAATATTCATGAATTGAATCATACATCAGGAGTGTAAACCGCCAAAAAATATTGCTTTTTCGTGCTTTTCATAAGACGAAAAAAACCGATTTTGAGCAAAGTGGTGACTGTAAACACCAATTTAACCAAAATTATCACTTTTTGGATCACTGTGCATCTCTAACATGAATGATTTACCTCAATATGGTAATCATCCATTGCCAACACCCTTGATTGAACATTTCTGTACTTTGCATCTCTCCAAAGGAATTCAGCGGTATCTTGTGCTGTCCCTGTTTCAGAACCATATAAAATCAATAATGAAGAATGTGGATCTGGCATCTCCTAAATTTTACACCACTATTTCTGAATAGGTACCCATCCAAAATATTTCTAACAACACACACGTGTATGTTTTTGTACAAAAATTTTTTCCGATCAAAATTGGGGGTCTGCCTAAAATGCGGTAGTTGTTTATTTAAATTTTTTAACGGATTTAGTTTTTTCATGATTACTTATGACCTGAAACGATCATTTTTCGGAGCGGTTTAACGTTTTGGGCTATTTTTGATGGCTAACACGGTTTTTCACTACCACTTATGCTCTTCTCAATTGACCCAAACGACTCATTTTTTCGAAAAATGATGGTTTCAGGTCATAAGTAATCATGAAAAAACTAAATCTGTCAAAAAATTTAAATCGACAACTACCGCATTTTAGCACTACCGCTGCCGCATTTTAAACAGACCCCAAAAATAGCCATTTTTTCAACAAAAATTGCAATTTTTTGGAACATTTTCAACTTAAAAACAAGTAATTTTCAATCAAATCTTTCGCCTGATGAATTTTTTGTTAAAGGGGGAGTACACTTGTATAAGTAAAATCGAGATTTTATAAAAACAATGCATAAAAATGATTTTTTTATCATGAATTGCGTAAAAAACCATGAAAAAAATATTTAGACGTCGTTTGGACTCCCGTTCT
>JAQGCP010000475.1:0-16666 GCA_034699885.1 Acrobeloides thornei
ACTAACCATAATGCTGATTACTTTAAGTGAATTCGTTTTGTTTGGTGTATCAGATTTTTATATGCTGTTATATCCAAGCAATCCGACAGCCGTTTTTAATATAATGATTTTAAATAAAGGTAAAACTTTATGAAAATTTCGTTATATTTTTCTTGCTCTGCACGAATTAACTTGTTATTTTCCTTTCACCACGCTTACTATTTTCGGCGCTTTTACCGAAACAACTAGCATTCGTTAATTTTTGACTAGCTTTTTAGGCATTATCAACATTATGATCTTCTTACGAACTCAAAAAGAACTCAGATCAGCCATTTTTCAAGCAACGTTTAAATGTTGCTTGAAACAAAAAGAAAGTATTAAAGTTGCAGTGACCATGATAGCTAGTGGAACTCATGCCCAACCTAGAACTAAAGTTTTCAAAATCAGCAATAAATCTAATAATGGTATATGAATTTATAATGTGCCCCAAAAGTGGCAATTTTTTGATTTTTTAAATTTGTTCAAGTTTTTTAATTCTCACTAAAATAGCCCTATAGACAATTTAGTCCCAACAAAGTCAAGTTACCCCCGAGGACAAGTTAGTTCCGAAGTGACCAGTTAGTCCCAAGGACAAATTAACGAGAAACGTTTTCAAGTTTTTGCAATACGAGTAATCGATTTCTCGCATAGAAAATCCCCATAGGTCGACAAGGGGGGAGCCTCCCCCTGACCCACGCACGCACAGACCCAAAATTGAGGGGGGACCACGCATTGACCCCGCCGAACATATGAGGTAGTCCATAAAAATTGGGTGTCAGAAGACTACCTCATGCTAAAAAAACGTCCTTTTTTTGGTGGAGGTGGTGGGGGACCACCGCATCGGGGGTCCTCTCCCCCCACCTTGCCGACCTATGAAAACCCCTATAGGATTATTTTTAGTGTAAATTAAAAAAACTTGAAAAAATCGTCCAAAAATGGCAAAATTGCCATTTTTGTCAACATCTTTCTTCCTTACACTTTTTTGTCCAATGAGATATTTATTTAATATTATAAATTGTTACAAATTTGAGATAAAATGTGATTTCTCATTATGTACTAAAGGAAGTCCTGCCACCAAAATTGGACCTTTATCAGAATTAATAATTTCTATTCCCGTAAAAAGTTCTTCTCTCGAAGGTTTTATTTTTATCGTTTGATGAGCTCCAAAAAAATTTCCCAGTTCTGAGAAGACCGAACGCTTGAAGACGATTTTTTGTTGTGATTTTCTTCTTTCCTTAATTAATTTATGATGCCAATTAACATAAGCTTCAATCAACAGTGAAATTCCTGATATAATTAAGCAAATCATTGTTATAAAAAAGATGCCAAAAGTTGATAGCATATCTAAAGGATATATAGAATGACCCAAAAAAGTCACTTTTATGATTTTTTTACAAATATTTTCAAGTTTTTTAATTTTCACCAAATAGAGGGTTTTTCTATTGGAGAATCGATTTTGAACATTGATAGATCTTAAAAACGATCATCATACCCTGATTCAGTGAAGAGATATGTATTGAAGAAAAAATACAGTCAAACCTCCGTTTTATGACACCTTCGTTTAATGAAAGCGACCACGCAGGGATGCTGGCGGGAAAATTTGGTATATATAGCAAGTAGATTTCTTTATATACCAAATTGTCCCACCGGCATCCCTGCGTGGTCATTATATCCCTCACCGGGTGTCATAAAACGGTGGTTTGACTAACCAGGGTCAGTGAAGCGTTTTCAAGAATCGGCAATGCGCGCAATCTATTTTCTCGCATATAAAACCCCTATAAGGTTATTTCAGTGAAAATTAAAAATTGAAAATTTTTGAAAAAATCGTAAACAGTGTCTTTTTTGGGACACCTAAGCTTAAGGACTAAGCCTAAGGCCTAAGCTTAAGCCTAAGCCTAAGCCTAAGCCTAAGGCCTAAGCTTAAGCCTAAGGCCTAAGCCTAAGCCTAAGGCCCAAGATTAAGCCTAAGCCTAAGACCTTAACACTGTCAGAAAACCTTGACATATTGAGAAACCTTGACACTTTTGGGAAACTTTGACATGCGGGAAACCTTGACACTAGGAAACCTTGACTGGGGAACCTTGACACTAGCTAGGAAACCTTGACTGTAAACGAAAAAATCACCAAATTCTCTATTTTTTCACCAAAAAGACCCAAGTTTTTCCACTTTTTACTACAATAATTGTAATTTTCCGAGAATTTTCAGCTTAAAAATAAGTATTTTTGAAAAAATTTCGCCCATTGGCGCTAATTTTTTCTTACATATATTCAAGTCAAGTTCAAGTCAAAAAATTGAAAAAAATATAGCCAAGTTTTAAGTTCAAGTCAAGAATTTTTATTAAAATTCTGTCCAAGTTTTCAAAATACTTGTCAATATAAACACTGGTCCATTCAAAAAATTGACAAAAAATAATACCTAATGGTTTGTAAGCATCTGGTAATGCCTTATAATCCGAACATCGAGGATATGGCGGACTAATTAGGCCATTTTCAAAATATTTTGAAAAAGTATGCCCAATATAGTCGATATTCATAATAAGTCCACGACTCCAATCTTTAAGAAGACTACTTCCATTTGGAAATATAAAATAAACAGATTTTTGAGGGGTATCTAAATTTTTATGAAGATTTCATATTGTTTCGATCGAGAGGAAATATTTCCAAATTTCCAGGAAACGGAAATTGGAAACGTTTCCATTGGGCAACCCTGACCACAGGTTCTTGCAAATATTAGGTTGTTTCAAAAGTTCCTGGCCAAGAACAAAATTAGTTTTATTTCAACAACTTGATATGAAAATTTTCACTCTCTCAAACTTGACTCGGTGGTGCAGTGACAATGTAGCGGCTTCGTGGCCACAAGGTCGCGGGTTCGAATCCCGCTTAGAGCCAATTTGGAACCAAATTAGCCAATGTTTCTACATTGGCTAATTTGTAACCAAATTGGCTCTAAACGAGATTCGAAACCGCGATCTTGTGGCCACGAAGCCCATTATTGTATATGCCGTTTAGTCACTAATTTCAACCTTGAGGAAGTGCCAACCGCAACACAAATATACCTTTCGAGAAGTAATATAAATTACAATGCCCTTGCACTAACGGTATAAGATTATCATCTTGGGCTGATGGATAAATGTATCCACCTTTTAGTAAATAGCTTAATGCGACACTAATATTTTCTACAACAAATATAGGGTTGTTCTTCAAGGCTTCTCTTAAATCAGAAAAATGAGGATCATTTGATTCCCTCAAATCCACAAAATACCTAAAATGATGAGTATGGGCTCTCAGTTTTGGTTCGAATTATGGATCGCCATAGTAGTTGTATGTTTCGCCGGTTCCTTTTATGAGTTGACAATGGGCCCGATGCATGGGTCGCCATGCATCGGGCCCAAATTAGAGAGGGTTTGGGTGGGATTTGCGCACGTGTGTTACTATAGTTTGTTTTTGAAAAATGAAATTTGCGATAATTTTTTTTACTCTAAAAATTGTTTTTGACAAAAATATACATTTTTGGCGAAAAAAAATAGATTTTTTGTTCACAAAATGGCTATTTTTACCGACTTTTGATTTTAAAAATGTCACTGTTTAATAAAAATATTGAAAAAATGGACACTGTTCTAATATTTGGTCTCTTTTTTGTGATAACCTACCAATTGGCTTCATAATTCAATCTATGAGTGATCATTTTATATTGCCCATTCGCAATAAGTTGGGTCATTTCGGCTGATGTATGAAATGGCGACAGATCTGGGGCTTTTAAGAGTGCCGACAATACACTAACTTTATATAAATTTGTAAAAACAAGAACTTGTAGCACCAGAAAAACGGCAAAAACCAAGACTCCTAAAAATATTGATTTTATATGTGATCATACATAGAAAAATTAGGGTGGCTATATTTAGTAGTTATTAATTAACCTGCAGCAGATTTGAAGGCTTTAGTTTCTTCTGGCTGTAGCAAGAAAAATTTTAAATATTGCCCATATTTTTCTAGTGGATAAAAAAATCGCTCATGTCCCATTTTCCATTCCAAATAACGTACGAAGGTTGCATACGTCGCTTGGATGATTAAAGATGCTATAATAATAAGCCAAACAGGATAGGGGAAAGGAGAAAATGAGTTCCATAAAGCACCCAAAATGTTGCTTGTAGTGTGCTTAGAAACGTAGACAACTTGCATCTACAAATTTATTAATAATAGAAAAGATAAAATTAAGGATTTATCAGGGGTGTAGCTGGAGGAGGGGGACTCCGGGAGCGGTAGGGGAGGGGGGACATCAAGGGGCATATGTAGTTAAAGACCCTGCAGGATAGATTCGCTTTTATAAAGATGTTTGTAAGAATTGCAGCCCTTACAACAACTGAATAAGTTGATTAGTAGGGAGGACCATTACGATGAGAACACAGATAACAGATACAAACCTCTGTCGCCAAAAGCGCCCTCCAAAAATCGAAAAATGAATAAATTTTCCTAATGGTTACCCCATGGAGGCGCTGTGGGAAGAGAGTCCGCAGTTCTATGGATCCCCAAAAGATCAGAAAAATTTTCCTAATGATCCCCTTATGTTTTTTCCTAAAATTTAAGTTATGTTCCACCCCAACCTGAAAAAAAGCTGTGCCCTTAACCTGAACAAAAGTCGTGCCCCCACCCCAAACTAAAACAAGTTGCCCTTAAATCTGAATCCTAGCTCTGACTTACATTGTAGAGAGGAAAGGAATAGTCAAAATAGATATCTCGAGATTTGAGATACTCATAACTTAGGCAAATTGTATCGGCTTCGTTTTTGTTTAAATAGCCTAATAATCCTGACCATTCACCGGTGGCGTTGTCCTAAAATGTTAAATTTGATCATCTGGACAATGGCGTAGCCAATCTGGGCAGGTGGGTGAATGGATAATTAAAAAACTCGAAGAATTTTGAAAATCAGGAGTTTTTAGATTGCCAAGTACAAGCATAATCAATTGAAAATCTTACAAATGCTCCCGTATCCAATTCACCCGGCTTTGATCGAACAACGATAGGCTGAATTTCCCATTTCAAATATTCAGCTACCATGCCAAGAACCTAATAATTTTAAAAGTTATAAAAAATTGTAAAAATTTTTAAAGGGAAGGGCCGATTGAGGCGAGTTATCACAAAAAATTTTTCGAAAAACATAAAAAATGTTCGAAACGATGAAAAAAAATGACTTTTGAGGAAAATCAAAAAAATTTTTTTTGCTTGTTTTTTTCAATTTTTATTGATTGAACCTCATACATGAGAAAGGGGGGATAGGCTGGTAAATACATGAGAAATGGAGGTAGGCTAGTAAACCGAAAAGCTACAATTGCAAAATTCTTAACAAATCGAAAAATTCAGCAAAAATTGTCAAAAATTGCAAAATTCGTAAAAAAATTGAAAAATTTGCCAAAATCAAAAAATTCGTAAAAAATCGAAAAATTCAGCAAAAATTGCAAAATTTGTCAAAAATTCATCGAAAATTCCAAAATTCATTAAAAAATTGAAAAATTCGTAAACTACAAAATTCGTAAAAATCGAAAAATTTATCAAAAATCGAAAAATTCGTCAAAAATCGAAAAATTTATCATAAACCCTTTGGTAATTTTGCTGTATATTTTTACCAAAAGCGATTTTCGCCGAAATTTGACCCCCAACGGCGACATAGGAGTGGGTCGACCACCTCTTGCCCAAGTATGTTGAAACTTGTGTAAAAAAGGCCAAAAAAACACCTAAAAGTAGCCAAAAAACACCCAAAAAATTTTTTTCGAAAACAGTATTTTTTCCCATCGTTTTGAAAATTTTTTACGTTTGTCGAAAAAATTTTGAAATAAATTTTTTGGCGATAACTCGCCTCAATTGGCCCTTTAAAGATACCTCGGCAGTCCACCCAGGATAAGGGCATTTGAAAGATGGCACTATAGTAGGAAATTTTAAGCAATCATTATAAATATCTGGCGGGTTTGTTGCAAACACCACTCGCAACGTAGTCTTATTCATTATGTTGCAAACTGAAGTGGAGGAAGAATTTCTTTAGTGGACCAAGAATTTCCTGGTGGCAAGTTTTGTTTGCATAAGATTTATAGGACAAAAAATAAATATGTTTTTTGATCAAAGCAAAATGGTCAAAAATTAAGTTGATAAAAAATTGAATCAAACAATTTAAGGATTTCCATTTTCATTTTCTATTTTTAAACAAGCAATTTTTTAATTTTTGTTGTTGCCAATCTTAGATATGTGATGTCTACGTATCTTAAGCAAATAAAGGAAGGAATAAGAAAGAAAATCTTAAAAAACATAAGATATAAGGCAATTTTATTCAGGAAAATAATGAACAAGACTACGTTGCGAGTAGTTTTCGCAACAAATCCACCAGATATTTATGACGATTGCCCAAAATTTCCTACTCTAGTGCCATCTTTTAAATGTCCTTTTCCTGGGTGGACTGCGGAGGTATTTTTTTTAACTATAAGGCATTTACCGTGAATAGAAAAAGCCATATCCCACTGTGAAGTGGCAAGCGTCTCACTATAAGCTCAATTGACCGATTTTGATCCAGCTAGAGCGAAAATTTTATTTGACCGATTCAAAAAGAGTTGTTAAAGAAAAGTCTCCATGAAATTTGCTGTAAAATTTTTGCTTCTCATTTTTCCCTTGAAACGCTATCCACTGAGAGATCCAAGCAGTCTTTTTGAGCGGGTGGAGGACTTCTGCGCTCTCACATTTGCGCCCTGACATTTGCGCGCCGACATTTGCTCTCCGACATTTGCGCGCCGACATTTGCTCTCCGACATTTGCGCTCTACAGTTGCGCAATGACATTTGCGCGCCGACATATGCGCGCTAATAATTGCACCCCGACATTTGCGCGCCGATATATGCGCGCAAATAATTGCACCCCGACATTTGCGCGCCGATATATGCGCGCAAATAATTGCGCCTCGACATTTGCGCCCCGACATTTGCGCGCTAATAATTGCAACCCGACATTTACGCACTGGACATTTGCGAAATCCCGCTTGGAGCTAAATTTTTTGCCAAGTCGTGTGCGCAAATGTCGGGGCGCAATTATTTGCGCGCATATGTTGGCGCGCATATGTTGGCGCGCATATGTCGGCGCGCAAATGTCAGAGAGCAAATGTCGGCGCGCATTTGTCGGGTGCTCAAAAGTCGGGTGTGCAAGTGTCGGTGCGCATATGTGAGAGCGCAAAAGTCCCCCACCCTTTGAGCGTAACTCATGTTTTCGTGTCAATATCCAAACTTTTCAAGAAGTTGAGTTCATAGATCGGCAAGATGTGGGCACCCCCGCTGAGGTCCCCGCCACCTCATTAAATTCGGCTAAGATTTTAATAAAATAGGACCTTTTTTTAGTTTGAGGTAGTCTTCTGACACACAATTTTTATGGACCACCTCATATGTTTGGTGGGTCCATGAGATGGTCCCCCCTTAATTTTGGGTCCATGAGTGAGTGGGTCAGGGCCATCCCCCTTGCTGACCTATGGTCGAGTTTCCAAAGATGAAACCTTATTTTAAAATGTTGATATTTGGCTATAAAAATCGACTTTTGACAAATTTTCGACATACCTAGGGGTTTTCTAGGTGCTGAACACTAATCCGCCGTTATTTTTTGTCGTAGATTTCGGGAACATGATCAAAAATAACTTATAAAGAAAAGGCCTTTTTTGGGTGTATCCACTCGTAGGGGTACCTTCCAGTGGCCAAAATCAAAAAATTCATTCGGATTTGTATTTCCCATGTCGAAAAACTTTTACACACATACCTTTGGTTTATCCAGACCTTGGGAGTTCCCCATATTTTTCCTTAACTAAAACTCTTATAGATTATTGGTATGGTATCGGACTATCTGCACTGGGATATTGAATCTATAGTTATGAAAGTTGCACCAGGAGCGAGTACGAATACTGGCTCATATGTAAGATTAATCAAATTTTTTTTAAACTACAAGGTGCCCCAAAAAAGGGATTTTTTGTCAAGTTTTAAAATATCAATGACCTTTAAAGGGGGGGGGGTGAAAAGAAGGGACTATTCTCAAAAATTTTTGTTGTTAAAATAGCCTATATAGGGGTAAAATCATGCGACAAATCGATTGCGCGCATTCCCGAAGCGTGAAAATGCTTCCTTGACCCTGATGCAGGACAAATATAGATTTGAAATTCGGGAGTGTGCGTTTATCAGGCATGCGCTCAATTTGATTCTTTGCATAAAATTGGGGGTATCTAGAGACCCCAGTGATCGAAACCAAGTCAAGATGACGTTTTCAAATTTCGGGAGTGCGTACAATCGATTTTTCGCATAAAATTACCCTTTTTTTAATTTATGCAAAAATTTTTACTTGTGCAAAAAAATTTGGCTCCAAGCAGGATTCGAACCCGCGGACTTTGTGACCAATAAGCCGCTGCTTTGTAACTGCACCACCGAGGCTTATTGACGGCGAAACGTCTTTTCAAGCCTAGTACTAGTTAAAAACGTTCGAAAAAATCTATATAGTTGTGCATTACTACACGGTCGGAATTAGAAGCGGTTACTCCAAGGGTTTCATGGTTCGGTGGTACTGGGCTTGTCTCATGCAGCCCTCAAGGATGGTTTAAACCCCGCTTGAGGCCAAATTTTGCTTTGTAGTAATTTCTCTTCTGATGGCTCTCTAGAATACTCGGAATTACAATATTTTTTCTACATCAGGGTCAAGGAATCATTTTCACGCTCTGGGAATGTGCGTAATCGATTTTTTGCATGATTTTACCCCTATATAGGCTGTTTTGACAAAAAAAATTTTGATAATAGTCCCTTCTTTTCACCCCCCCCCCTTTAAGAATAATGAAACCGGTGAATGGAATGGGTTATTAGGCTATCTAGACAGAAATGAAGCGGATACTATCTGCTTAACATATGAATATTTATCTTCTCGAGATGTATATTTTGACTATTCCTATCCTGCTTACAATGTAACTTTTATGCTTCTTGTTTGTCAGCTGATCCAATTTTATAGGTCAAAGTAGTTTATATTACCAAACGTAAAGCCAAGAATATTATATCAGCCTTATGGAACTCATTCTCGCCATTCCCCTACGATGTCTGGCTTATTATATTGGCATTTTTAATCATCCAAGCCGGATATGCAACCCTCGTTCGTTATCTAGAATGGAAAATGGGCTACGAAAATTTCTTTTATCCACTAGAAGAAATTTGGCAATATATCAAATATTTCTTGTTACAACCGATAGAAACGAAAGCTTTCAAATCTGCCGCAGGTTGAAATTCGATATAAGAGCACCAGGAAAAAACTTTTTAGCCCATTTTTGAAAAAGTAAAAAAGCAAAAAAACTCTATCAAAAAACATTAAAGGGGAGAACCATTTGGGGGTTAATCTCCGAAAATTTTTTTCTCGATTTGATCTATATATCATGCGAGAAATCGATTGCACGCACTCTCGAAGCGTGAAAAGGGGTCATCCAGATATTACGTAATCATGTTGGGAGGGAGGGGGTGTTGACATGACGTATTTGCGACCTCTAGCGCGCAATCGATTCCTCGCATGATTTTACTCCTATATAGGTCATATCGAGAGAAAAAATTTTCAGAGGTTGATCCCCAAATAGTTGTCCCCTTTAAAAACATTTTTAGGAATCTTAGTATTTACCATCTTCCTAATTTTCCAGGTCCATGGTTTAACAATTTTATATAAAGTTAGTGTTCTGTCATCTCTCTTAAAAACTCCTGATCTCCTTCCATTTCATACATCTGCAGAAATGACCAACCTAATATCGACTGGGCAGTATAAAATGATTACTCATACATTGAATTATGAAACGAATTGGTATGATAGTTCATTTACGCTCCAGATCAAAATCTTTGCGAACCCATAATCAAGTGGCTAGGATGATCGACACCGTACCGAATGAAATGGGTACAATCCCACTTGGAGCAATTAAAAAGAAGAAAGCAACAAAAAGGAAACCGCCCCGAGCGGGAGCGAACTCGCCGCTTTGGTGCAGGAATTTAGCATCTTAACTCTTGACTATGGGTTCGCCAAAATGTTGTACCTTGTTAGAGATCGGACAATATTGTTTTTTAGGTATTTTTCGGATTTAAGACAATCAAACGATCCCCATTTCCTTGCCTTGCGAGAAGCTTTGAAAAATAACCCCATATTAATTGTCGAGAATGCTAGTGTTGCCTTAACTTATTTGGAGCAGGGAGGATATATTTATGCATCACAACAAGATTCTAGTCTATTACCTTTTATACAAGGAAAATGCGATTTGTATTACTTTTCTGAAGGTTTGAGAAAAGCTGTTTTTTAAGAAACAAAAGTTTAGATACTCCACAAAAATCTGCTTATTTCATATTCACAAATGGGAGTAGGCTACTTAAAGAATGGAATCGTGGGCTTATTATGAACATCGACTATATTGGGCATACTTTTTCGAAATATTTTGAAAATGGCCTTATTGGACCACCATATCCCAGATGTGTAAATATGGAAGCGATACCAGATGCATATAAACCGTTAGGTATAGTCTAGAACAGTTGTTTGTAAAAAAGTGGTCAAAAATCGAATTTTGGACAAAGAAAAGACACCACTTCTTGAAACCATCTCCGATAACCTGCTTACCATAAATCAATTTTCGGGACTTCAGGGTTCACGGTGTTCCCCCTCTAGCTATGCCCTTGACGAAACCTCCGCATCTTCCATAGGTTCATTATGCACATAAGGAGCAGAAAAAATGTTGTAAAGTGTGACGATTGCCACTTCACCATGGGTGATATAGTCCGTTTCCGTCCAAAAAAAGTATGCATGCGATGGTCAAGTGGATAAGGAAGCTGCTCATCTAATTTGCAAGTTAAGCAATTTGGGCCCGAGGTTCAATCCCCAGTGAGTCAATTTTTTTTTAAATAAAAAAATTTAACCTTTAGAGACCAAAAATTTTTGCTCATTGAAAATCAAATTTTTTAAAAATCTAAAATTTTATCCACCGTGGATCGAACCTGCGAGTCCAACGTTGCTTAACTTGCCAGTTCGAACAAACAGCTTCATCATCCACTTGGTCATCGCACGCGAACTCTTATTTTTTATGCGCGGTAAGGGGGTATCCGGATATTACGTTATTAACTTTTTCAGATTTTTAGACCCTACATCCACCAACGTTATCAAAATGTACTAGCGTTATCAACTTTTTATCGAGAGGGCTGACCCCTCAACATGATAACATAATATCTGGATGGCCCCTAACGGACTATAACTTTTTTTACTTTCGGAAAATCTCTAAATTCTAAAATTTTAGACATATTATCAACTTTTGGCGTTTTCCTCATAACTTTAGTATGCCTAGCAATATCAGGAATTTGCATATTGGCAGAATTTTACATCAACTGGCATTTAAAAGTGGTTCGAGCTAGAAGAGCTCAAGGAAAGACACTCTTGAAGCATTCAATTTACTCAATCTTAGGAAAGATGTTGGGTGGTCATTATACAATAAAAGAATGCCCTCCCGCCGAAGATCATTTTACTGGTATGAAAATTATTGATTCGGACAATGTACATGTTTTAGTTGCTGGAATTCCGATGGACTATGATAAAGAATTTATTTCAAAATTTTAATTTTAAATATGTATAATAAAAGTATATATAGTCCTCAGGGCCGTAGCATGACCAAAATTTCGGGGAGGGCGCAAAATCATAAGCTAGTTTTCTCCAATTTTTTTGAGATGTACTTATACCAGGGCTCAAAAAGGTGCTAGCACCCAGCACCCAAAAGCATCCTGTGTGCTAGAACCCATCAGCACTCATTGAATGCTGATGGGTAGCACACACCAGCACCCAAAAGCACTCATGGGTGCTAGCATCCATCAGCACCCATGGGTGCTTTTGGTGCAGGTGCGGGTGCTAGCACTCAACTTTTCGAGCCCTGAATACTTGGAAAATCGATTTTTGGAATTTTTCAATTCTTCTAGTACAAGTACATTTATAAAAATTTTTCAAAAAACTAATGATTGTTGCGACCGCAATTGTTTTTATAAATGTTTTAAACTTTCGTCCTTGCCTAGCCGTCTTTCCTAGCCATATAATGGCCGTCAACGACAAATCGGAAAATGCCATATCAAAAATCTTCATCCACCAACACATCTTTTCCTGTTCTTATGCCCATTCCATTTCATTTCACAGACGATGACGATGCTGTTCACTTTTCTTATGCTCATAATTTATGATAATATAATTTAACTTTAAATTTTAGTTGTAAACGTATTATATCGTATTCATGTTTTATTTGTACGATAAACTTTACGTTATACAATCTCTAACCCCTGGGTAATTAACTACTAGTACGAACAATGATATTCAAAATGTGTTCTTCGTCTATTTTATTGCCTACAACGTTTTTGAACGATTTATCACAAAAATGAATTTTGACTCCAGCCGGGGATCAAACCCGTGCTTTTAAACTGACTAATGAGGCACTTGCCAGTGAGCTATGTAGTCGATGCTTTTCTGTATGGCTATGTAAAAAACGTTATAAATGCATTAAAATCACATTTACTTGGACGGTTCTCTTTGGTGTGATCCAATTTATCATAAAAAATACGTATGGAGCTTTTGCTGCACGAGCCTCGAAGAATGCCTTTTGAGCATTGATGGAAAAAATTAAATCGACATCATCCAAGAAAACACCCTCCCCGAAATTTTTGTCACGCTACGATCCTGAGGCTCTCTAGTCGATAAAAACGTAATTTTTATACTTTTTACATAAATCATATAAATACAGAAAAAAACATTTCAAATCTTAACAGCAGTTTTATTAAATTCGACAAGACTAACATCTTCTGAGTTATGATATTTCTTGACTAAACCTTCAACATAACCCCTTTTCATATGAGTTATCACATATTGAGCTAGTTTTCTCCATACGAAAATGGCTTCTTCTTTTTTCGTTTCGTCAAAATTTTTGAAAGACTCGATATGCTCGGATAAAGCTACTTCGAGGGCGTCCTAAATTTGGAATATTTAGAAAAGATTTAATAAATGCAACTTACTAGAAAAATGTCCCAATGTTTGGGTTTAAAACCGAATTGATCGGAAAAAGCTACATGACGTTCTCCAATAGCATGTAGAATTTTTGTTATATGGTTGGTGTTATCGAGATGATCAATGCAAATTGATAGAGTCTAAAAAAGAGATAAATATGATTTTTTAAATTGTGGATTCTGACCAGTGGCGTAGCCACGGGGGGGGGAGGGAGAGGGTACCAAGGGTACCGGTATCCCCCCTTACGGATCGAAAACATAAGGATCCTCCCTTATGATTTTTTTAGAAAAAGGTCTTGGTACCCCTTTAAGGCCTTTGTACCCCCCCCCCTTACGGGCTTGGTACCCCCTCCCCTTAAAAAATTTCTGGCTACGCCACTGACAAGGGAACCCCAAGATCAACCCGATTCAAATTTTTCTCAAACCAAGTGCAAACTGTTTAAAAAATATAAATATGTAGAGAATAACAATTTTTCATCCCCATAGGCCTTCTTCGAGGGGGGGGGGTAAAAAAATTACATTTTATGGAATTTGTGCAAAAACAAAAGTAACAGACGGGGAGTCGAACCCTGGACCTTTGTCGTTTTGAGTTAGCATACTTACCACTACACTACGATGCTTATTGGCCAAAAAAACGCTGTGAAAGTCCGTTTCAACTGAATTGAAAGAAAGTTGGAGACACATAGTGCAGTGGATAAGGATGCTAAAGTTTCTTTTGGTTTTGACCCATCGATTTCGGCTGTTTCTGGAAAGTTAAACAACGTGAGACCGCCAGGCTCGATTCTAGTAGGACAAAACTTTTGGTTTTCAAAAAATTTTTTTCCAAAAAATAGAGTAAAAATTGTTTGCCTCATTTTTGGAAAAAAGTTTTTTTGAAAATCAACAGTTTTGCCCTACCGGGATCTGAGCTTCGGTCTCAACATGCTTAACTTGCCAGATCGAACGAGCGGCTTCCCTATCCACTGCACTATGAGTCGCTAACTTTTTTCACTTCAGCTGAAACGGACTATATCCGGAGTGCCCCATCTCCCTCCCCAGGACTTTTTTGGTCTTGAATTGGTTTGAAGGGCCGGGCCTTAGGGGATTAACACGTATGAAGTATAGTCCGTTTCAGCTCCAACTATAAAAAAACTGGACCCAAAATTCAAAGCCCGAAGTTAGCATCTCGTCCAATCTGGCAAGTTAAGCAACATTGGCCCAACGTTAATATTGTAGGTTCAATCCCCATTCGTTTCCTTGTGTCCAAATTTTTTTATCGAATTCGGACACAAGGAAGCGGATGGGGATCGAACATACAATAGTCCATTTGGCCCAACGTTGCTTAACTTGCCAGATCGGACGGAATGCCGACTTCGGATTTTGAATGTTGGATCCAACCTTTTTTATAGTTCGAACTGAAACGTACTATAATCATTTTTAATGACTTCGTACGAAGTGGTCGTTTTTCATGACTTTGTACGAAAAACGGGGGGAGGTTGCCTTATGATTTTTCCAAAAATTTTTAGAATTTTTCGAAAAAAATCATAAGGACCCTTATGTTTCGGACTACCTCGTATTTTTGGGGTCTAGGGTCACATGGGGTTGTTCATGTATGGTCTCAACCTCCGTGGATCGAACCCTCCTCATTCAAGACGACTTTTGCGCCACTTGTTCCTATACCATGGGCGTTGAACTTTTTACTAAAATGCCCTATACCTGCTTTGGCCAAAATAAAAAATAAAAGAAAAACTTTCAACTTCATGAATCTTAAGAAAAAATATTCGCTTAAACAAAACTTATTCCAGTCACATTTAAAAAATGAGGTTCATGATGATCATCAGCTGTGTAATAACATTTATTTTAGTAAGCAGTCAGCTTCATTAAATGACAACTGTCGTCTCCCAATTTTTCAAGTTGAGTCAATTGCTCAAAATTGAACTCTGCAAAACAATGTTTAGGTGAAATATCGATTTAAAAAATTCACACTCAACAAAGTTCTTATTGAATTACTCCAGCTTCACAAAAATCTAGTTAGGAGTATTCAGTAGGGTATCTATGATCAAATTTCGGAAGGGGGTGCGAGAGTGGAATCTAATTTTAAGCCCAGAAATTGTGCAAAAACATAAGGGGACTATTAAGAAAAAATTATGATTTTTTGAATTTCGGGGGGAGGGGTGCGGCCGCCCCAGTTCGGCAATGCGTGCAATCGATTCCTCGCATAGAAAACTCCCATATAGGGTTATAATTGTAAATTAAAAAACTTTAAAGAATGTGAAAAAATCGCAAATTGTCTTTTTTGGACATCCTTTAAATGAAGAGGATCATGATGAGAATCAAAATTTGTACCTGAATTCTTTTGGGAAAAGAATTCAAGTACAAATTTTGTTCGATCACAAATTATTTTTGGCTAATGTATAGTCATTTTACATAGCATGATATCAAATTTTTGTTCCTCTATTTACACTTGAAATCCATTTTACTTCCAACTACGCCTGACAAAAAAAGATATGTATCAAATACGTGGCATAGAAATCACTGGATGTCCCTAAAATTTGTTTGTTTCAATTTAAAATAGGCCGTGCACTTTGTATCTCATTGTTGGTTCAGCTTGATTGTGTAGTCCGTTTTCGAGGTTCAGCTTGATTATGTAGCCCGTTTTCGAAATGTTTCAGTGATCCGAAACATAAAATCGATTCGGAAAGTTTTGAGCAGCATTTAAAAGGGTCGTTATTGTTGAAAATGTATCAGTTCATTTCATTTTCCTTTTCCTTATGCTTAGTTTCAGCAATAGGCTGATTAAGCTTTAATTTTAAAAGGTGTTGCCTATGGTGAATTGGTAATAGGAATGCGCATTTGGGGGGAACAAGGACAAAGTTGCTTCCGGCCGTTGTAACAAAGCTTAACCAATGATAACACCTTCGAAAAATTTGCGACTCCCCCCCCCTCCCCGAAGTGGCGACCCAAAAAAGTCGCCAAGATTGGTCCTCCGTAAAAAATATTAGAAAAAGTTCGACAAGATTTTGCGAGAGGGTAAAGGGATAAACTTAAATCTTTCGTGACGGGGGTCCATTTTTGGACCCTGCTCAGTTATTGGGGGGAGGGTGCAACAATTTTCTTGAAAATCGCAAAATTTAAATTTTGACTCTGATGGGATCGAATCCCCCCTCCTCGATTAAAGCAATACAGTGTACCACTTTCAATTGCACCATTAGTCGCCATTTTACGCGAAATAGATTCTAGTTTTTAAATTTTTATAAAAAATTAATAATTTTAGGTAACCTAGCTTATCCAAAAAATGAAGACTATTCACTTCTTGCTGCTTGTCTCTTAGCTGTTGTCATTGCTCAGCCTATACAACAAAATGGTCAAGGACCATCAACAGGTGGTCAACAAGGTGGACCAAATGGACAGGGTAAACCAAATGCCCAACCAGGACAAAGTGGACCAAATGCCCAACCAGGACAAAGTGGACCAAATGCCCAACCAGGACAAGGTGGACCCAATGCCCAACCAGGACAAGGTGGACCAAATGCTCAACCAGGACAAGGTGGACCCAATGCCCAACCAGGACAAGGTGGACCCAATGCCCAACCAGGACAAGGTGGACCAAATGCTCAACCAGGACAAGGTGG
>JAQGCP010000476.1:0-16660 GCA_034699885.1 Acrobeloides thornei
TTTTAGGCTTTGATTTAGGCTAAAAGCTTAGATCTAGGCTTAGGCCTAAGCCTAAACCAAAGCCTAAAAAAGATGAAAAATTTATTTGTTTGTTTTCAGCCTGGGAGATAGTACATAAGTACAAATTTTTCGCCTGCGGCACTTTTTAATACTACTCTCAAGAATTTCACTAAAATTGTTCTAAAATTCCCATTTTTCAACAAAACAGTCCAAAATTTTACTTTTTTTTACCAAGAATCAGTGATCAAGGCAAGGGCAGGTGCCCACCCCCTTCCGAGCCGAAGGCCCGGAAAAAACGTAATGATCCCCCATGTTTTTGTCCGAAATTGTTGAAAAAAATGTTGATCCCCCCATTAAATTTTTCACCAAAATTGTTCCAATTTTCACATTTTTTTTCAACAAAAATGTCCAAAATCTGCTATTTTTCACCAAAAAATTTTCATTTTTGGGCATTTTTAGCTTAAAAACAAAACACATTAAAATTTTCTCCCAAAGTTTCCCCATTTTTCAACAAAAAAGTGGTTTCGTCACTAGGTAAAACACATTTTTTGACAACTTTTATGACAACAGTAACTTTGCCTGATGTTTAATAAAATCATGTTTATTGAAACGATTGGTTATGAAGCATACAATTTTAATGGTCGAAAAGCAAAAAAACCAATAAAATTTTATTATACTTCATGACCAATCGTTTCAATAAACACGATTTTATTGAAAATCAGGCAAAGTTCATTTGTTGGCATGCTTGAACGCAGCCTTACCACTAAAGCAAATAGCCTGTGCTGAATTTCGCTTTGGAGCTCATATTCTTTGGCGGTTGAAAGCCTTATAAAAAGCCTTTGATCGTTAACGATTACTGTCTGAAAAATGGATTAAAAATTCATTCGTGCTTAAATACTTGAACAGCGTTGAAGAATGCCTGTGCATTTGAATCAGTAAATTCATTCTCGGCTAAAACCAAATAACACAGATTGCAAGACTTTGAAAGAACTATGGAGTAATGTAATGTTAACCTAAAAATGGCTTTATTGAAATTATTTCTGTCGACGATTTTCGCCAACAAAAATACGAAAAAAACCCCGGAATTTTGGCGATTTTTTCATGTCTTTTTTCGTTTCGAAATTTTTTTTCAAAAATCCTAAAAATGACCCATATAGGGATAATTTGATGCGGAAAATCGCTGTGTGCAATCGATTTCTCGCATGAAAATACCCCCTTATAGGTTATTTTTTTTTAAAATTTTTTCACAAAAAACGCAAAAGTACGGTTTTTTTTAACCCTATTCGCCAACTTCTAACAAAAAACCACAAAGGTTACCTATCCAAATGAATCTTGTCGATATTTGAATGGCTAAATTCAGCGCCCCTTGTAATCAGCTGATTCAATTCCGGTATTGTAGGAGTCAAAATATTTGGACCATCTAAATCGGCCACACAATCGCCCAGCGTAACTACATTCTTTTCGTTTGTAATCCGACAAACAGCAGCAGCGTAAATTCGCGACATATTATTGGGTTGTTCGATAAGTATCAAGCGCTAAAAAAATATATTAAAATTGGCACTTTTCGCTTTTTTCCATGAAACTTTTTTCAAGATAAGATAACCGACACTCGGGCAATTACTAAAAGTAGTAACGGTAGTAACACTAAAAAAAAATACAATACTTTTTTTCAGTTAAGGATCGGATCAAAAAACAAAGGCTTGGAAACGATTCTCCATACCCGATTTGATTTATAACTTTTGTCACGTCATCATAAAACTATAACTTTTGTCACGTTACTTCGACAAAAGTTGCCCCGCAATTCCGCCCGCAGGCCAACGCGCAGCCCTAGTAAATATAAAATTTCAAAGTGTACACGAGCTTTATGACCATCTTGTATGAGTCACCTCATAGGTTTTTTCCAAAATTATATATTGTATAAAACATAGATGAGCCATCAATCAGACCCAATTAAATTGAAGATAAACTAGTTTTAAAAACGCGAAATACTAATTAAAAACATTGGAAATTACTATCATTGACTAAACTTGAGTAAAATTGAAAATTGCACCCAAAACAACGGAAGTGCCCATCGGTAATTTGATCGGCTATTTGATTTTTCGCGGTTTGTATTTTGTATCTGTGACAAAAGTTAGCGTGATAAAAGTTACGTGAAAAAAAGTTATAGTGCCAATTGTTGATATTTGGCTATAGAAGACGGTTTTTTTTGACGACATTCCTAGGTTTTTTCTAGGCGCTGAACAAGAATCCGACGTCATTTTTGGTCCTAGACCTCGGGAATGTGGTCAAAAATGTCTTATAAACAAAAAGGTTTTCCACTCGTAAGGTAAATTCCATGGAAACGATTACGATCAATCGGTTGACTATAAAACATCAACGTAAAAAGTGAAATTAGCTACACCATCCTATTCCTGAGTGTCGGTTACCCGAAAAAAATTTCCATCGAAAACGAGCGAAACATGCCGATTTTTATGTATTTTTTTAACGCTCGATACTTATCGAACAACAAAAAAAGCCAATTTTCAATCATCTCCTCCATGTCTTAAAAAATATGCATGCGAACGAACGCACTTTTAATATATTAAATCTTTATTATTTTATAATTTATGCCATAATAAAGCAAAATCTATATAAACCAACAACCAAAAATATCTACAATGTATGCACACTGATGAGTAAGACGAGTACAAAAAAGCCAAATATAGGCGTACACGTATTTAATGAAGAGCAAAATAGACGACTTAAACAATTACAAATGCGATATAAAAAGAGGAAAACATAAGTCATATATTATTTTAGATAAAGCATATGATTGGCTAATGTCTTGTTCAGTAGCGTAGCGCCTACTGGACCAAGAGGGGCCATGGCCCCCCAAAATCGAAAATTTTTTGCTAATGTTCCTTCTTTTATGTTTTTGCCTAAAATTTTTCAAAAAATAAAGGTCCCCTATTAAAATTTTTTATTAAAAAATGTCCAAAATTTTCCATTTTTCCAACAAAAATGATCATTTTTTAGTAAAAATCGTAATTTTCTTAGCATTTTCAGCTTAAAAATAAGCATTTTTCAACAAAAAATTTTGGAAAAAAATCATAAGGACCCTAATGATTTTTATGTTTTTCCCACCTTGGCCCCCACCCAAAATTCGAGTTGCGCTACGCTACTGGTCTTGTCTTATGGATAATTTTAATATTGCTTTTGTGTGTGTTTGTGGGGAAGGGTACAACATTCGAAAGACGCCTTCGTCAAAGACAGAATAGTGATCCCCGTCTGCTGAATAAGCAAAGTTTTTTTCAACTAGAAATCAATTTCTGAAAACTGAGGTGATCAAAAGATGCAATTTTAGACGGATAGCAAATGTCAAAAGAGAGATAAATGAATACAATATCATGTCGATTTTGCATATAATAATTACAACTTGAACAGACCCAACATGACCTGAGTCAAAAATGAGGTTTGAACGTCGGAAAGAAACTACTCACATGAATATACAGGGTGATCCAGATGAATATACAATGAAATAACATTCGATCTCTCGACATAGGAAAAAGATTTTCACAAGTTGCTTGTACACGAAAAAATCTTTTTCCTATGCCGAGAGATCGAATTTTATTTCATTGCATATTCATCTGGATCATTCTGTACAATCAGCATAGCAAATATATAATCGTAGATATTTTTGTACTAAGAATAAATTTTTTTTACTATTGATTTTAGTACAAAAACATATAAGAATATAAATGTGTTTGTGAACATTAAGCAGTAAAGGAAAGAGTATCCTTGAAGAATTTCTTCATGAAACTTGAATTGATATCCGATTGTCTTTGACCTAAAAAATGAGCAAGTATATTTTTTCATAGTCAACACACTAACCACAATCCGACGAAATCCGATACAAATAAGGCTGGCAGTCGGAAAATTTGTCTTCAAAAACGTATGGCAATTCCGTTCTGGTCGGCATTTTTGGGAGGTATTGCGGCTTGTTAATAATGGAACACATGTACAAAACTTTGTCCGCCAACTTTTCACCCACAAATTCTCTCATTCGTTGAAAATCTTCTGAAAAATAAAGAATTAGTACAGGGTGGTATCAAAAAACTGGAATTTAGGCGATTTTTTCAATACTCTATCCAACTGCGCTATATATTTTTTTCGTCGGGAAATGAAAAAAACGAACCTCCTCGTAGAGTCCGAACAATTTCTAAATTTAGCTCCCAAATTTCCCATGGAACTTGATCTTCCGGCATTGGCCATTGCCGCTTTCGCTTCTGATAAAATTCTAACTTTATTTGAGCGGTTGTAATTGGTTCCCATTGGTCTAAAACAGTTGCATAAAAGAGAAAAAAAATAGAATCTCTACCAATTCCGTAAAAGCGCATGTTCCGTCCAGGCGAAGATGGCGACGAAGACCCGGAAAAAGACCCGCTTTTGTAATTTGCAATAGTCTGAATGGCATCCACAAAACTCCGTGTTTTATCATCGATATCAATCACCAATTCTGGACTATTTACCCGCACCTAAAATTGAGAGAATTACTTCAAAATAACTCTAAAAACAAAATTTTAAAAAATTCAAAACGGGCTCGAGAGATTTTTCGATTCGCGCATTCCCAAAGCTTGAACATGCTTCTCTACCCCTAATTCAAGGTCAGTGTATTGAAGAGAGAATAAAATTCATTAGTTTTTTATGTGAAAATGCTCATTTCTGGGGTTTTTCGATGCAGGAAATCGATTGTGCACATCCGAAAACCCCCAGAAACGAGTATTATTAACATAAAAAAAAACTAAAAAGTTGATTTTCGCTTCAATACACCGAGCCTGAATCAGAGACAGGGAAGCATTTTCAAGCTTCGGGGATGCGCAAAATCGAAAAATACTCCTATAGGATCTTTTTTGAAAAAGATTTTAAAATTTTCCGGTTCCAGTCACATGAGGCAGCAATTTGAAGTAGTACCAAATATCCCGTGTGACAAATGGGGTGACACTGAGAAGTCTATTTTGAAAGATAGACTACTCCCATTTATATAAAACTTACATAAGTGAGATCAATATTTGAGCAGTCGACCTCTTCAATTCCAATAGATCCTAGTGTATAACTGCTTTCGGCACTATATTTAGACTAAAAATTTGAGAATTTTAATATTTTCCCTAATGAGAAAGTTACCTTTCCAACAGTTCTATGTAATAAGGAATTGTGGAATAAACATAATATTGCATCCTTCACCTGCCTATATTCTACCGTCTAAAATGGTTCAATTAGCAAATCTTAACTTATACATAGCGTTACTAGATAATTTTTACTAAAAATAGTAATTTTCAGCTTAAAAACAAGCACTTTCAACAAAATTTTTCATCTGCGACGCTGGTTTTTTGGTTTTTGGTCAGCTTTTTTAACAAAAAATCATCGGGAATGCGGTGGTAAACAAAAAAAGTCGCCAAAAACTTTACATTTCAGCCCCACCAAAATTTTTCCTGACTATGCCCCTGATCTACTACATGAAAAAATTTTATTAGACGTTGCAAAACCTAACTGAACGTTGCAACGTTAACTTTGCAATTTGGCAACCCTACTTAAACATAAACTCACCAATTGAAGTTGTTGATTTCGAGCATTCATACGACAATTCTATAAAAAAATGAATTTAGTTTTATAGCAACAAAATTAGCATAAAATTTCGCGGAAATGTAAAATTGTTAGCTCGTGAATGACTGCTATACACAGATTTCATGAAATGAAAGACAGAAATTATAATCAGTACCGGGAGCTGACAATGTGAGTCACATGTGTTCTTAGGGCAGAAAAAGTATGGCCCCCAATTTTTCAAACGAATAGAAACAGAAAGGTCAAAAGCTCTGTCCATAATTCCACTTGCATTTTATCGAGTACAAGGGGATGGGAGGGCAAAAGTCTTGACATTTCAAAAACGTGTTTTCTTGACAATTCTGGACGAGAAAACACCTTTTCAGCGCTTTTGACAATCTCAGGACTTTTGCCTCCCCCTTGTAAGCGTTGGGATAAAATAAAAGAGGAATTTTGAAAAAAATTTCCCTTCATTTTTTATGGGGGGAGGGACTTTTGCGCCCTCATATATGCGCAACGACACTTGCACACCCGACCTTTGAGCACCCGATTTTTGCGCCCCGACATTTGCGCACCCGACTTGTCCGTTTTTAAAATTTTCGACCTTTTCTGAAAGATATTTTACTAGTCGGGTGCGCAAATGTCGCTGCGCAATTATAGGGCGCAAATGTCGGAGCGCAATCCTAGAGCGCAAATGTCGCTGCGCAATTATAGATCGCAAATGGCATATGGAAAAGTGACAATGGTCGATTTTCTCCATTTTACTGTGATCAAAATCAAAAAATTCCTTCAGATTCGGATTCCCCATATCGACCCCCCCAGATACAAAAATTCAGAAAATTTTTTTGAAATTTCGATTTTTTTACTCCACGGGGGAGGGGTGCAAGTGCATCCATTTTCTATCAGTTTCCTAACTCTAGTTGGTACCATTGAATGGTTTGAAAAATGTTTACAAAACACCTTTAAATAAAATCATCATTTTTCAAATAAATTATGCAATATCACGCAAAAAAACGTAAAAATGTACCAATATTTCTTTCACAATAAATCTATTAGCTGAAGCGTGTTGTTTTTAAAGAAAAGCCCTATTCTTTTTATTCCAAAATACGCGCTGTATACATCCAAGAATTGTGCGTAGACACATCGGGTTCACGCCCGGATCCTCGCGTCGGGCCCGGGACTCACTCATGATGTCTTCTGTTCCGCATTTGTCTGGCTGTTTAGCGGTCATTGAACGAGAGACTGGCGCAGCCTACTCTATATCTCTGGCAGTCAAGGTGCATTGCAAACATAAAAGGCTAGAGTGACAGTTGAAGAGAGTTTCGAAAAATCATTACAGAGGAGGGACTTTAATAATTAGACTTTTGTGTGTTCTTTAAATGAAAATGGAATTATAAATTGACCTTGAAAAGAAGCTTTTGGGCACTATACGAATTTTTCAGAGATATCATCAACCATTCTCACTGCAGTAAGAGTTATGTAAAAAATCGATAGGGGAAATGGGTTCATTCAGGAAACACATGAGTTTCACGTGAAATTCCAATGAAGTTTTGGCAGATGAATTGCCGTACAGCAACCCCAGACGATGTTAGATACTAAAAGTTAGTAACAAGATGATCACATGACACGAAAAAATTTACATGTATACTTTAATCTTTAAAATATACACATTGGTCTCGAAAAAAGTGACCGAAGCAAGATGATCAACTGACAAGGAACCTTTCTGAAGTGTGACATCGAAATTGTTATCGAAACCTCTATCCACAATTGTTCCTCATATATGAATTGAGCAAAGACCGTAACACATAGTGACTGCTCCATGTTAGAAAAAATCGAAAAATTTTTCTACGTTATAATTCTTTTGCGTTACGCGATAATTCTTTTGTAAACATGTTATTTAGCAACGCAAATAAGCGTTTTATCAGGTTTTTTGGGGTATCTCAAGTTATTGCACTCTTTTACTCTGCCGCATGCTGTGTAGAAAAACTAGGAAGTGCATTTTGCGATCATTTGACAGAAAATTTTTTCGTAAAAATGACCCTATCGGGGGTAATTTGATGTGAGAAATCGATTGTGCGCACTTCCCGAGACGTAAAAATGCCATGCACTCCCTTTAAGCAAAATTTTATTTTGGGGTCCAGCTCGTGGTCCAGGTTCAGAGCAAAAATGCTAGTTTTTGTGGCTTTATCAGATTCGCAAAAAAACGATCAGAAATTTTTCGCACTAGCTCCAAAAAGGCAATTCAATTTTGGGCAAAAAGTGTGAAGTTAACATAAGTTTAGGGGACTTGAAGCGCTAAACACATCAAAAAATTACTTTTCAAGAATAAATTGGCCTCAAAAAATTTGATACAAACAAAATCGAAATTTGATTTTGACGCATCACTATATAATAAAAATGCATTAGAGAATACTCCACGGCGAAGCAAGTCTGCGAGTGTTAATGAAAAAGATAGAAGAAAGAAAAACAGTTCAAGTCAATAACATTTGTTTGTAAAAGGGTGCGCGCTAGCAGTCGTGAAACGGTTTTCACGACGATTTCCGGACGTCCGGAAATCCGAGCTCATTTCCAGACGGTGTCCGGAAATCGTCCGGAAACGGGTTTAAATTTGCCTGAATATTGACACGAAAACCCTGAATCTTACATTGTTTAAAAATACGCCTAATTATTGGGGTATTTAAAAACAAAGATGGCATCCTTTATAGCTCGACGAGACGAACAAAACGACACCAAATTTATCCTTGATCATTGTTTTGGATTATTGAAACGAAAACTCCGATTCAGGGTTTTCGTTTCAATAACCCAAAACAATTATCAACTTGGATAAATTTAGTCATGACTGCGCGCACTCTAATCGTTTCCTATCGTTAATAACAGTTAAAAAAACACAATGAAAACAACATTGATAGATTCATCTTTATCGACATCTTTTATCACATGTGCTCTAAAAAAAAACAATGTGAACACCATTCCAGGTACGGAAACTAATACCCGAACAAAATAATAAACAAAGTCTTGCAAGGGACGAGTGTTTACTTGAGTCAAAAAATATACACAACATCTGAAAAACATATGCAAGCCATAACAAACAACCACAAAGCAAATGAAATCGAGTCTCTACGGGACTATAAGAAAACAACAAACACTGTTTTCTATTTAAAAAACCAATCAATCTATATAATGCCATACATATATTTGAAAAAACCCTTAGTGTTTCAACGCAAATATGTGCGTAGTTTACATCGCATTCTAGAGAGCCAACTGGACGGAAAACCGCAGTTGTTCGTCGCTCGTATCAGCTGATTCCTTCGTGTTGCATTTGTTGGCAGCGAGCAAAAGAATTCCTGGTCAATGAAAAAAAATTTCTGAGAGCTCTTTTGAGAGAACCTCATGACAGAATTAGATCCTTATGATTAAATTAGTTGTAAAAGAATCTTGTGGTTGAGTTTAAAGGACCTGTCTAGTGGTGAAAAAAGTTGCCAATTTTTGTTGATATTTGGAAAGTTGATGAAAAATGGAGCATTTTTTGTTTTTACGTCATGTTCTGAATCGTTGTAGTTTTCGAGAAAATTGCGTTTGAAATTTTCAATTTGTGTACATGTTTTCGTTGTAATATACAAACTTTTTTGAATTTTTTGCGAAAAAATCGATTTTTGCATCGACTGTCAAATTTTTATCGTGCCCAAACTTCGCATGTTTAATAGGACCAATCGCCCAGTCAGATAAAAGTGCCCCCATAATTTGTACATATTAGGAAAATTCAAGAGAAATGGAGCATTTTTTGTTTGTACAATAGGTGCTGAATCGCTATAGTGTTTTCGAGAAAATTGCAGTTGAAAATTTCGATTTTCAAATGCGAACAAATTTAAAAAAGTATGTATATTGCAGCGAAAACATTACAAGGAAAAAACGAGGTAAAATCAACTTTTACGGCTACCATTCTACCTCGTTTTTTCCTTGTAATATACATGTTTTCGCTGCAATATACGTACTTTTTTGAAATCGAAATTTTCAACTGCAATTTTCTCGAAAACACTATAGAGATTCAGCACATACTATACAAACAAAAAATTCTTCATTTTTCTTGAATTTTCCGAATATGTACAAATTATGGGGGCACTTTTTTCTGACTGAACGACTGGTCCTATTAAACATGCGAAGTTTGGGCACGATAAAATTTTTGATCGTGGTGATAGTCGAGACAAATTTGCCAGGATTGTCACAATGAACAAATTATAGTGCGCACAGACATTCGCATATTAATGGTAATGGTGGCAAAGATGGCCACTTTTTATCACTTTGAGCACAATCAAAGGCACATCGAAAATTTGAGATACAAACAATTATGAAAGTCATGAAAATAACATATTAACCCGTTTTGCCCGTAGATCGTATGAGAGGGCTAAGATGGTCGAAAATCTCACTCCTGGGGGTTTTTCTATGCGGAGAATCGATTGAGCGTATTTCTTGATTCAGGGAAGGGGTCGGTGTATTGAAGCGAAAATGGAAATTAGCTAGGTGGTCGAAAATCTCACTCCTGGGCGTTTTTCTATGCGGAGAATCGATTGAGCGCATTCACGAACTCTGAAAATTCTTCCCTGATTCAGGGAAGGGGTCAGTGTATTGGAATCCCTAGACATACCCAGAAAAAGAGTAATCGCAAAATATAAAAATTGCATTTTCTTCACATGAAGAGCAGAAAAATTTTGCTGTCTACTTTTTTCTGGACCTAAATGGCCTTCACTACTCAACAAAAATAAACGAAAAAAAACTAAAATTTGAATATTCTCACAATTCTGTTCTGCGGCCAATTTCTTATGCAAAACTTTCTCAACTCATTATAACAGAAGATAAAAATGCTAACGGCGGCGACGATCCCCCAACATCCGGCTGGCACCGGTGCACCACCAAGAAATTCATTGATGTCTGAAAAAAAATTTGTGTTAGTAAAAAAAATTGAAAACTAGATAGTCTTACATGGTACATAGACAAAGATTCCAAGTAATGCCAATTCGCAGATCACGGCGATAATTGACGACTAAAAAAAGTTGGTGAAAATTTATGAAAGTTTTGAATTTTTCCTAAATCAAGGTTTTCGTGTCAATACACAGATTTTTTCAACAAAAAAACTTTTTTTCTTTCAAAATTATGGCATGATGGGTGGTCGTTTCAAGCAAATCAACTATTTTGTTTTAAACGACGCCCATCAAGACATAGCTTTTGTCTAAAAATTATAAAAATTTTTGAAAAATCTGTACATTGACACGAAAACCCTGATTCAGGCAACAATTCAAAAATACGGCATGATGGGTGTCGTTTAGAGCTTTTCGAGGGTGCTGAACACGATGATGTTATTTATTGTTGCCAAAAAAATTTTTTTGAGAAAAATTCCATGATGACGAGAGAAGCTCCATGACGTGTCTAGATATGTTTGCCAAAAATCCTACTTTATTCCTAAATAACCCATGCGTGAACATCGACTGCCTTAGCGATCTGGTACTGAAGATGTGGAAAACTTGGCTGAACACGATGCCAACCATCCATGCCGAACAAGCCTGTCTGCCGATATAGAGCTGCTCGTCGACCGTAAAATTTTTCCCATTACTATGGAAAACCGTGCCGCCCTCCTTCTCTGGCTTCCAATGGTCGAGTGCGGACATCCACAAGTCGGATAAGGCTATCCCATGCGTATAGAAGACGTACCAATAGGACAAAAAGCACGCTAGCACTTGGACATGTGCTGTATAGAGATATGAATATAACAGCAGGGTCCAACTAATCACGACTTTGTCTCTGCGCCGCGGTGGTCGTTTCATCAAATCGCCTTCCATTGGTTCTTTGCACATGGCTATACCAGGTGGGATTTCGGTGCCCAGATCAATTGAGAGGATCTAAAATTTACAAAAATTAGTACCGGGAGACACGACCACGCAAGGATGCATGTTAGTGGGAAAATCAAGCTCAGTTTCTCGCCAAAACGACCATGCAGGGATGCATGTTGGCGGAAAAATCAAGTACAAAAAATCATTAAAAAAGTATTTTTTTACTGTTAAAATGAAAAAATTCGTGTGAAATTATAAGCAAAATTACAAATCCGAATTTCAATGTGAAATTGGCTCTGTGGTAATGCTCCCGAATTCGAATCCAAAGTTCTCAGGTCCGAATCCCACCTGCGTCGATTTGCTTTTGCCCCAAAAACTATGTTATCTTAAAAACGCTGTAAGTCAACAAATATCAATCCTTTTTTCGTGTATATATATATACTGAGCCTGATTTTCCCGCCAACACGACCACGCAGGGATGCATGTTCAAAAATCACAAGAAACTAAATTTACTACTCACCATTAGTGATGAAATAGCTATAGGCAAGCCGAAGCAAAAGTTCACCATAATAGCCCAAATTTCCGGAAAAGTATGAGTCAAAATATACGCCATCAATTTTTTAATGTTATCAAACATTAGACGGCCTTCTTGAATGGCCTTAACTATGGATGAAAAGTTGTCATCGGTTAAGATAATATCTGCTGCTTGTTTAGCCACATCACTTCCTAAAAAATGCATCGTTTCAAAGTTGAACGAAAAATTTGCGCTGTGACACAGGTTGTAGTGGTTTGTGTATTGACACGAAAACCCTGATTTTGAAACTTTTAAATAAATTCTCGCTAAAAACACAACATAAATTGTTGTAATTTGATCGTTTTTCGATTTTTTGACACAGGTTGTAGTGGTTTGTGTATTGACACGAAGACCCTGATTTTGAAAATTTTTAATGAATTCTCGCTAAAGTTCAGCATAAATTGTTGTAATTTGATCTTTTTTATCTTTCAGTAAAATTTTGACACTGGTTGTAGTAGTCGGTGTATTGACACGAAAACCCTGATTTTGAAACTTTTTAATGAATTATCGCTAAATAAAGTTTTTTTTCACTTTTGTAACATTGAGCTTCACCACCTACCCGATCCCATGCCAACACCAATGTCGGATTTTTTCAACGCCGGCGCATCGTTGACACCGTCCCCAGTCATGGCAATAATTTGTTTCCGCTTCTGACACTGTTCTACGATCTGGAGTTTCTGTTCGGGTGTAGTCCGCGAGAAGACCAAGTTGTTCAACGAAATTAGACGGTCCCATTCAGCGTCCGTGATTTTGGAGATATTTTCGCCGTGTACAACGTCCCAATCTTTTTCTTTTCCCGGCTAAATTTTTAATGTATAAATCAGGAAAAAAATTTTTGTTTACAATCTCTTCAATAAGCCCAATTTGTTTAGCAATAGCTTTGGCTGTTGTGTGGTGATCTCCGGTGACCATGAAAACTTTGATTCCAGCTTCTTTGCATTTCTTGATTGACCCCGCTGTTTCGTCTCTAAAAATTTTTTGTGGTTTTTTGAGGCTGCGCGCTAGCAGTTGTGAAACGAATTTCACGACGATTTCCGGACACTAGTCGTCCGGAAATGGGTTTGAATTTGCCTGCTATATATTGACACGAAAACCCTGAATATTACATTTTTTAAATACGCTTATTTAAAAAAGAAAGACGGCATTCTTTATAGCTCGACGAGGCGAACAAAACGACACCAAATTTATTCAATTTGAAAATTGTTTTGGGTTATTGAAACGAAAACTATGATTCAGGGTTTTCGTTTCAATAACCCAAAACAATTTTCAAATTGGATAAATTTGATGTCGTTTTGTTTGTCTCGTCGAGCTATAAAGAATGCCGTCTTTCTTTTTTAAATAAGCGTATTTAAGAAAGTAAAATTCAGGGTTTTCGTGTCAATACTCAGGCAAATTCAAATCGTGAAATGCGTTTCACGACTGCTAGCGCACACCCTAAACAATTTTCTATACCTAGGCGGGTCCATAATGGCACAAGTACCAATGAAAGTCAGTCCCTCTTGTGCAAAATTTCCTGCTTTTTCGGTAAACTCAATATTTGATGGAGCTATGAATTCGTGCTCGACAAAACCAATAACACGACGGCCATGCTCTCCGAAATGGTCATATGAGTTCTAAAGGAAAATTGTTTTGTTGCCTGAAAATTTCAACCTGAAATTTGGTCATAGCAGCTTCGTCGAGATCGATCGCTTCACCGGTTGAAGTCAAAATTTTCGAGCACTTTTGAATCAAAATTTCCGACGCGCCCTTCATAATAAGCTTGTATTTATTAGTTCCATCTTTTAAGTCCCTTCCTTTGACGATGATCAAATGCCATTTTCGCTTGGAGTTGAATGGAATTTCGAAAACAATCTAAAAGAATTTGTAAAACCTTTTTGTTTTGATACACCTTTTCCCTGAATCAGGGTCGCGCAACCATTTTCACGCTTCGAGAATGCGCGCAATCGATTCCTCGCATAAAATTAGCCCTATAGGTCATTTTTGAAAAATGTTTTCCGACGAAAATCCAAATTTTAGTTTATTCTCGTCTCAAAACAATCACCCTGAATCAGGGTCAGAGAAGCATTTTCACGCTTCGAGAATGCGCACAATCGATTTCCCACCTAGAAAAACCCCTAGACAGCCGGTTTCCGGCTCAAATTCGAATTATTTACATTTTCGTTTCAATAAACCCACCGCCTTCCCTGATACTTTCTTACTTTATGGTTGAGCCGAGTAATTCGAACATCAATAATTTGCTCCACATATTTCAACATGGCGATTTCCGACGGGGTACCGAGCGACTGTTTCTCTTTCATCGATTTCGTACGAAATCTTGAAAGTACGTGAAGCGCTTTTTGGAGGCTTCTTTGAATGGTTTCATTGGTTGTAAGCCTGAAAATTTGAATAAGGTCTTTTCTTGTGACAATTTTAAAGCACCAGTCTATTTTTGGGGAGTTGATGCCATGAGCACAAAATTTCGAGCATTTTTTGCTTTTACACCACTACTTGAAAATCTAACGGTATAAAGTAATGAGCGAAACAAAATTGCGAAAAAAAATTTCAAACGTGTTTAAACCCTGATTCATGGTTTTCGTTTCAATAACCCAAAATATTTTTCAAATTCAATAATTTTGATGTCGTTTTATTCGTCTCGGCGAGTTATAACAACTTTATTCCTAAACTATCATGATTTTGAATTTTATAATGTTTTATTAAATCGTTTCAATAAACAAACTTAGTTTTGTACAAGCTCTTCGTTTCAATGTTTAAAGACGTTTGAAAAATTTTTTCGAAACTTTATTTCGCTCATAACTTTTTACCGTTACATTTTCCAGTAGTACCGTAAAAGCAAAAAATGCTCGAAATTTTGTGCATCAACTCCCCGAAAGTAGGACTGGTTCTTTAAAAATCGGTATAGCACAACCCCCCAACAAGTTCTGAAGAAAAACAATGACTAGAAACACATACGTGTTTGATCTCCATTCCTGGTCGTTCTCAAAATTTCCCATATTTTGCATGGTATCACCATTATGAATGGCGTCTCCAACAAAAGTGGCCTTATTACAAACAGTCATCGCAATCAAGATATCTGTTAGTGGTGACTTGAACATTTCTTTGTCAATCGATTTGGCTGTTTTCTGTTCATCGTTTCCGGGCAGGCCTAAACGTAAAAATATATATCATAGTCTTATATCTGGCACGGCCAGTAGCGTAAATTGGGTTTCGATTTTCGGGGGGTTGTTGTAAAACATTTTCGCTTCAATACACCCTTTCGCTGAATCAAGGACATGGAAAGATTTTTACTAGGATGGAAAATTTCCAATTTTGGTACGCCGTGTTTTGTTGAAATTTTTCGCACCTGTAGTAATCTCATCGTGGTACCATAAATCCGTCACTGTCATAATATTTTTTGTTAAAGTGCCTGTCTTGTCCGAAGCGATAATATTCGCGGATCCAAGCGCCTCCACAATGTCTAATCGTTTCAGATACACATTTTTGGCACTCAGACGTCTAGCAACGACGGTGAGGATCGAAGTGACCGTTGCTGGAAGACCTAAAAAATGAACAAGTTGGATTTTTCTTCAAGATGCAACAAACCTTCAGGCACCATGCCAACAGCACAGACGGCAAAGGAAGTTGCCAACAGCATGGGTACGTTGTTCCACTTGTGCACAAAGCCACCGACGATGAAGACAAGTGTGCCGATAGTCAACGCCATGAAGACCAGGAATTTGACAAACCTTTTTATTTGCATTTCCAGTCGGCTCTTTTTGTTGGGTTGGCCAGTGGTGAGCTCAGCGATTTGTCCAATTACCTAATGTTGAGATTAAAGTTGCAAAAAGTGACAAGAAATATGCGAATTTTGAACATGAATATAAATTGTTCATGGTCTCCGTTGTCACAATGAACAAGTTATATTCGTGTTCCAAATTCGCATATTTCTAGCCGGTGACAAGGATTTTGTTTTTGTGCATCATCCCTTCTTACAGTTTCTATGCCAATCCGAATGACAACACCGACTCCTTCACCATCAACACACAGAGAACCATTGAAGGCAACATTTTTCGACTCAAAAATATTGATATTTTCTGGCACGGCTTCGATTTGATAGTCAATCGGTTCGGCTTCACCGGTAATCGAAGATGTCTCTAGTTTGAGTTGAGAGCATTGCTAAAAAGTTTCAAAAAGCAATTAGAGCATTTTATCCGTCTCGTTGAGACGAATAAAATGACACAAAAATTATCCAATTTGAACATTGCTTTGGGTTATTGAAACGAAAACCATGAATCAGGGTTTTCGTTTCAATAATCAAAACTAGTTGAGTTTCGTCCCCAGCAAAACTAGTTGAGTTTCGTCCCTACGCTTTTGCCTGTTTTATCTAAAAATTTTTTACCAAAACTCGAGCATCAGCTGGAACTCGTTTGCCATTCTGTATTTTTATTATATCACCAACTACAACTCCAGACGCACCAATTTCCTGTGCCTCGCCATCTCGAATCACGATGCAAGTCTCCGGTAGGAGGTTTTGAAAACCTCGTACGACCTAAATAAGTAGAAAATTTTCTTCGCTGATCAAAATTTTTTGGATGGTACCGAAAAATTCTTTTTTAGTTGCCCGACCAACATGGACACAAACGTTGATTTTACGGAAGAAAATTCAAACAGATTTCGATCGGTTCGGGCTTGGGGAATCGCATTGATTTCT